>JAWRVZ010000320.1:12500-67500 GCA_037043235.1 Rhodeus uyekii
CACTACACAATACAACACTACACCACTACACAATACAACACTACACAATACAACACTACACAATACAACACTACACCAAGAATTTGGCAACAGCGGCCGCGACAGATGTTCTGGACAATCTGTGCGTTGCGGTTGCTAAGCGACGCAATTGTGGGAGTAGCGCCTTTCCTCGTCCCCGTAGAAAAACCCTTCCAGACACACACACACACACACATACACACTCACTCTCACTCTCACTCTCACACACAAATCACAGACAGACACTCTCTCTCACACACACACACACACACACACACACTCAGTGCACTCAGAAGCTTCATCACACGCACACGGATGCTCACTCATTCACAAATACACACACACACAATCACTAACAGACAGACACACACACACTCACTCACTAACAAAGACAAAGACACACACACACTCACGCAAACTCATGAACACACACGCTCACTCACACACACACACTCACGCAAACTCATGAACACACACGCTCACTCACACACACACACACACACACACGACTGTTTCCTGAAAGTGAGACGTGAGAACAAATTCCTAAAGGGACGCGCTGAAAGCGCCGCCTCACATTTTCCTTCTTTTAATTAGAGGATGACAGTAATTGTTTGCTCATTAGTGTGTAATTGATGAGGTTTGTAAGAGCAGAGCAACAAACACAACAAAACCCTCAAACCCGTGTGTGTGGAAGCCGCAAAACACTCGAGCACGAACACGTCTCCGGAGAGAGGAGAGATTCCCACGTCTGGATGGGATTAAACTCCAATCATCCCAGAAACCACATTCCTGACCGGCACTCGGGATCAAACCAGACGCGGGAAAACCACCACAATCCGAGCCGAAACCGTCATCCGTCGAGCTCACACTGCTTCATAATGCATTCATTCTGCTTTCCTGTGTCTCCATCAGTAGAGAGCGGCGCTCGCAACATCAAGGTCATGGGTTCGATTCCCAGGGAAAGCAAGAACTGATTAGAATATCAATGTGTTTCTTGAATGCGATGATAAAAGCAGCTGATAAATGCAGGAATGCACAATATTATTAAACATCTGGAATTGATGGAAGGTTTTTTCCTCCATCACAGAATAAATAAATAAAAATAAACTTGTTTCTCCCATTAATTAGAAATAATGTCAGAATTGCGAGATATGAACTTGCGAGAAAAGTCCAAATTTATTGTATGTTGCATTTCGGAGATTTTAATACACAATTATGAAAGAAACTGCCGTCGTAAGGTTTCATATCCTTCGATATCAATAATTATTAAATATATATAATTAATTAAAAAAATAGACAAAAAAAGGGTTTGAATTTAGCCATTGCATTTATAATTTACCCATTTAACAACAACAAATCATGTTAGTTTTAACAGCCAAACACAAAATAAAGTGTAAACAAACTTCTTATAAATTATGATGAAGAAAATCGTATTCAATTATTCAAAGCGATGAAATTACATGACTGTGTAAAAAAAAAAAGATGTTTTTAAAAATGTATAATTTTACATATAATAAAAAAAATTACAAACAATTATGAAAAAAAAAAAAAAACATGCATTTATGCATAATGATCACACAGACTGTTTAAAATCATATTTGATATGATTTCAGATATGATCATATTTGCTGCGGAATTAAATAAAATCCTCATTAAGAGTTAGCGTTACACGGTTTTCTAAACATGCGGCGCTCGTGCAAAAGTTTTTTGTCTACAAAATATGGGTTTCGTGTGAACGGTTTGACGCATCCAAGATCTTCTAAGCATCAATTATTATTTCTCTGCACTATTTTGAACATCCGTATGCTTTTTAGTCGCTATCTTAGTCTTCAAACAAACCTCACGGCAACAACAATCGTTTATATAAAAATAAAAATAAAAAGAGCGCGAAACGATCGTGAACATTTCTTCTAGTGTTGACGATGAAGATACACACGTTTAACGGTGTTCAGGTATGCAATAACATCCCATTACACCATAACGCACGTTCTAGAGTAGAGAGATGCCACTGTCTGATAATAACGGCTCTGTTAATAACCCTCTGCCGATCGGACGTCAATATCATGCTTTTATCATTGCATTCAAGAAACACATTGATATTCTAATCAGTTCTTGCTTTCCCTGGGAATCAAACCCATGACCTTGATGTTGCAAGCACTGCTCTCTCTACTGATAGACACAGAGGAAAGCTAGTATGCTTAACTATATTTAGCTAGACCCATTTAGATAGGATGTGTGTTTAGGAGCAGATAAAAGATAATCAGCGATAATTTTACTTCTTTTCTATTTTGGTAAAACACACTCGTATAGCAACAATCCAACAGCTAAAGAAACAAAGAAGATAATCGTGTTTCTGTCCATCCAAAAGCAATAAGCGCTGATTATTTAACCTGGAAAACAAATCCAAATATACATTATACTGGGGGAAATCTAGTTTAACTGCCTCAAACTCAATCCGATCCCACTAAACTCCCAAACTCCGGCTAATCCAGTGATTTGTTCTTTCTCCGAGTGCTTATTGAATCAAGGTGGTTTTGTTTTTCTGCACTCGAGTGATGTTCATCAGTGGGCGTAAGTCTAAAGAGGAGACTAACGAGCAAGAGTGATGAGTTTATCGGGTTCATCGCGGCGCTTCTGACGATGCTCCGCTCGCATCTCCGTCTCCTACACACATCCACTGCGTCTGAACATTGTTATGTATAGATCAGGTGATTAACCTCCGTGTCAACATCCAACGAGCAAATCACACGCCATAAAACCTGCTCGAACACAATCAATCACACAACTAGAGATATCAACTACTGTTCCAGCCATTAAGATTATTCATGTTTGCGAAAAGACTCTTATATGCTCAGCATTAGATGATAAATACAGTAAAACAGTGTAATATTATATCAGTGTAAAACAGCTGTTTTCTATGTGAATATATAGTAAAGTGTCATTTATTTCTGTGATTAAAGCTGAATTTATTAGATGATAAATACAGTAAAACAGTGTAATATTATATCAGTGTAAAACAGCTGTTTTCTATGTGAATATATAGTAAAGTGTCATTTATTCCCGTGATTAAAGCTTAATTTATTAGATGATAAATACAGTAAAACAGTGTAATATTATATCAGTGTAAAACAGCTGTTTTCTATGTGAATATATAGTAAAGTGACATTTATTCCTGTGATTAAAACTGAATTTATTAGATGATAAATACAGTAAAACAGTGTAATATTATATCAGTGTAAAACAGCTGTTTTCTATGTGAATATATAATAAAGTGTCATTTATTCCTGTAATTAAAGCTGAATTTATTAGATGATAAATACAGTAAAACAGTGTAATATTATATCAGTGTAAAACAGCTGTTTTCTATGTGAATATATAGTAAAGTGTCATTTATTCCTGTGATTAATGTTTTTCAGCATCATTACTCCAGTGTCTTCAGTGTCACATGATCTTCATAAATCATAATAATATGATTATTTGATGCTCAACAAACATTTATAACGATTATCAATGTTGAAAACAGTTTTGTATGTTTGTGAAAACTTATGCTTCTTTGATGAGTAGAAAATTTAAAACAGCATTTATTTGTAACATTTCTAACGTTATAAATGTCTTTACCATCATTTGTTAAGCAATATAATGCCTTCTTGCAAAATAAAACATTACATGTCTAAATAAATAAGGACATGCAATAGAAATGTAGGAGCTTTTTGTCAGTGTAAAGAAAAAGTTAAGAGACACGAATTTCTCTTTTCAATTTATTTACATGCAAGTACCTTAAAGTGAGTTACTGAAAATCTCAGTGTCTGAATCTTAAATCCCATCAGAATAAATGATTTTACGCACGGAACCAAAACACTTGATTTCTCAAAGAGCCAATAAAACTGATATGTTAACTCTTTAAAGTTAAAATGATTCATTGTTTCTATGACGTCTCAGTTTTTCTAACTTCCGCAAGATAAAAGTACAAAGCGGATGATTTAATCCTCGACAAGCGTTGGACTGAAGTCTATATTTAGAAACGGCATTTCATTGGATTATTCCCTCGCGAGCCAAACTTTCTTACACTATCAAACAAATTAGATGAAAGATACACAAGTATCACTTTATCAAAAACAACAAGAGACTGAAAGCGTTTATAACTCCGCAGGGAAGAGAAGAAAACTCACACGCAGCAAAACCACAAAAATCAAAACCTTTTTGGTCAAAATCGTTTTAAGTCGCGATGAACCGGCTAAAGCTTCTTTCTGAAAGATAAACTCCCACAGACTCCAAATAAAATGAGGAAAAATCCCGACAGAAAATTCACACTTTAGCAACTGCGGCTTAACAGTCCAATTTATGAATAATCATCTTTAGTCAAATTTCAACAATGTCAAACTGAATCGGCTGTTCTTGAGTGAAGAACTCACTGATGCCACAGAGGAAAGTGCGATCAATCGAAACTGACTTTAGAGTTTGGCAATCGAGGTTAAATGATTATTATGGGCTGCATCATTGAGCTTTCACCCAAACACAAACGAATAAATCAGTATTGAATGCTCTTTCTCTCTCTCACTCTCTCTCTCGACTGATGGAGGAGTTTCACAATCTTTCATTGCCTCTGAACGTTTGAAGTTCCCAAAACATGCTGAAATTCATGGCAAGAAAATTACTGTAAAAAATAAGGCAGCAATATCAAGTTGATTCAATTACACACACAAACACATACAGTAATATCTTGAGATACGAGCGTCTCTACATACGAGTAATCCAACATACGAGCAAACCTGAGCAGATTTCTGCTTCTAGATACAGTAAATATTGGAGATACGAGCACTCGTACTGACGCTGATGCTGACGCTCGTTCACTTCAGTGTTCACTGACTTCTGTACGCGTCGCCCGCGAGCAGCTGATTCTCTCTGTTTTGTGCATTATTCTTCATAATAGCGATGAGTTCTAGGAAAGTGAGTGTAAGGATGGAGTGAGAAGAAGAAACGCATGATGAGCATGGAAATGAAGCATGAAATGTATGATAAATATGAGCGTGAGTGATGGAGCAGCAGGAGCATCAGGAGGAACTGAGGAGTTGATGGAGCTGCAGACGATGAACATACGCAGGTGTTGCGAGAGATCAGCATTGAAATGAAACACTCTGATAAATCGTCTGCTGGTCGCGCTTCGGTGATTTTTAACGACACGTGCCTTACTTATTTTTAAAAGGAGACGGAAACACATTCCCCAAATCTCCCTCGATTGGTATTTCGTTAAAAGGTCTGCGGCAAGTGAAAGTGAGGGTAGTCAGGAGAAAAAAGGGAAGAAAACAAGCAAAACAATAATATAAAATAGAAAAGTTACAAAAAAACGTAAGCCAAGTTCATTTATGTTAATTTAAGTTTACGTAAGTTGCGTAGTGTTCGTGTAAGTTACGATACGGAATCAAGTGTCTGCGTACTCTACATACAAACACACAAACACGTGTACACACACACAAACACTTACAGACATACATATACACACATGCACGCACACATATACACACCAACTCCTTGAAATAAACTGTTTGAAAGATTTACTACCTACTAAACAGAGAAAGTCCAAGAATAGACACGCGTCCCTTGGCTTATGAACTAATGACATCATCAAGCCTCTGCCAGCTCCGGTTTGAGCGCGTTTGCTTATTTTAGGCTGTTGAGCCGTCCCTCCGGCAGAACGGGTCCCCTGAACACTCAAAGTTCAGCGCGCTTGTGCTCCTGTGCTGGACGCTTCATAACTCGCTGACAGCAGAACTAAAATACCCCGGTTACTGACTCCAGCATCCAGAAACGCTTCCGGATCCATGGACTCAAACACGGGAGAGACAGCAGACTCATTTCACATCCATGCTTTTATCATCACAGTCAAGAAACACATTGATATTCTAATCAGTTCTTGCTTTCCCTGGGAATCGAACCCATGACCTTGATGTTGCAAGCGCTGCTCTCTGCTGTTAGACACACAGGAAAGCTCTCAGACTCAAACTATTCAACCTCCTCAGATTAAACACACACTTGTTCTAACACACAGTCACCTTCTGTTTGATTTACTAAACATGGTGAATTTACAGCAAACAGACAATCACTATATGGCCGCTGCTAGAGATGGACAGATGGACGGATGAAGAGTCAGGTGGATGGACTGACAGAGATACAGTCAGATGGACAGATAAAGAGAGAAGAGACGGACAGATGGATGAAGAGATAGTCGGTTAGATGATGAAAAGAGCATGGCTAGATGGATGGATGGATAGGTTTGTATTGATTTGGACGGATGGATGGAAGAACAGAAAAACTGAAGGCAAACACACACAGTGAGACCCGTAATCACCTCTGAGCCGCTCATGCAATCCCTCACCGTTACACAATGCATTCATTCATCAGCGCCGCACATTAGCAACAAAAGAGCAGGAGTTAATTAGCAGCATCTGTCTCTGCCACTTTCAGACGGATTACACACACACACACACACACACACACACACACACACACACACACACACAGCTCTGCACCGTCCCTGAATCACTCCATTAACCCCTTCACAACGATCACATCTGAATCCCATCACACGCCTCTGACCGGTTCTCCAGAGCTCCTTTCATTCCGGCGCCTCTGACCGGTTCTCCAGAGCTCCTTTCATTCCGGCGCCTCTGACCGGTTCTCCAGAGCTCCTTTCACCCCGGCGCCTCTGACCGGTTCTCCAGAGCTCCCTTCACCCCGGTGCCTCTGACCGGTTCTCCAGAGCTCCCTTCACCCCGGCGCCTCTGACCGGTTCTCCAGAGCTCCCTTCACCCCGGCGCCTCTGACCGGTTCTCCAGAGCTCCCTTCACCCCGGCGCCTCTGACCGGTTCTCCAGAGCTCCCTTCACCCCGGCGCCTCTGACCGGTTCTCCAGAGCTCCCTTCACCCCGGCGCCTCTGACCGGTTCTCCAGAGCTCCCTTCACCCCGGCGCCTCTGACCGGTTCTCCTGAGCTCCCTTCACCCCGGCGCCTCTGACCGGTTCTCCAGAGTTCCCTTCACCCCGGTGCCTCTGACCGGTTCTCCAGAGCTCCCTTCACTCCGGCGCCTCTGACCGGTTCTCCAGAGTTCCCTTCACCCCGGCGCCTCTGACCGGTTCTCCAGAGCTCCCTTCACCCCTGTGCCTCTGACCGGTTCTCCAGAGTTCCCTTCACCCCGGCGCCTCTGACCGGTTCTCCAGAGCTCCCTTCACTCCGGCGCCTCTGACCGGTTCTCCAGAGCTCCCTTCACCCCTGCGCCTCTGACCGGTTCTCCAGAGCTCCCTTCACTCCGGCGCCTCTGACCGGTTCTCCAGAGCTGCCTTCACTCCGGCGCCTCTGACCGGTTCTCCAGAGCTGCCTTCACTCCGGCGCCTCTGACCGGTTCTCCAGAGCTCCCTTCACTCCGGCGCCTCTGACCGGTTCTCCAGAGCTCCCTTCACCCCGGCGCCTCTGACCGGTTCTCCAGAGCTCCCTTCACCCCGGCGCCTCTGACCGGTTCTCCAGAGCTCCCTTCACCCCTGTGCCTCTGACCGGTTCTCCAGAGCTCCCTTCACTCCGGCGCCTCTGACCGGTTCTCCAGAGCTCCCTTCACCCCGGCGCCTCTGACCGGTTCTCCAGAGCTCCCTTCACTCCGGCGCCTCTGACCGGTTCTCCAGAGCTCCCTTCACTCCGGCGCCTCTGACCGGTTCTCCAGAGCTCCCTTCACTCCGGCGCCTCTGACCGGTTCTCCAGAGCTCCCTTCACTCCGGCGCCTCTGACCGGTTCTCCAGAGCTCCCTTCACTCCGGCGCCTCTGACCGGTTCTCCAGAGCTCCCTTCACTCCGGCGCCTCTGACCGGTTCTCCAGAGCTCCCTTCACTCCGGCGCCTCTGACCGGTTCTCCAGAGCTCCCTTCACCCCGGCCGGATGAACAACACAGCTTCAGCAACAGCCATTCAAGACTCAGGGATATCAAGAAGGGAAGTAAACTGATAGACTGATTATTCCACGTGCCGTTACTGCAGTTAATTACTAAACATCTATAAATCACCACTGTGATGTTATTCAGTTGAACAGGGAATATAGAACAGATCAAATGAACTGCTTTATTGAAGTCAAAAACATTTAACATCAAAATCAAAGATCTGGAACTTCAAACAGTCAGACGCAACGAAAGAGTGTGAAACTCCTCCATCAGTCCAGAGAGAGAAAGAGAGAAAGACAGAGTCTGTGTTTGTGTGTGTGTGAGAGAGAGAGAGAGAGAGAGAGAGAGAGACAGACAGAGTCTGTGTTTGTGTGTAAGAGAGAGAGAGAGAGTCTGTGTCTGTGTGTAAGAGAGAGAGAGAGAGTCTGTGTTTGTGTGTGTGTGTGTGTGTGAGAGAGAGAGAGAGAGAGAGAGAGAGAGAGAGACAGACAGAGTCTGTGTTTGTGTGTAAGAGAGAGAGCGACAGAGAGACAGAGAGAGAGAGAGAGAGAGAGAGAGTCTGTGTTTGTGTGTGCGTGAGAGAGAGACAGAGTCTGTGTTTGTGTGTAAGAGAGAGAGCGACAGAGAGACAGAGAGAGAGAGAGAGAGAGACAGACAGAGTCTGTGTTTGTGTGTAAGAGAGAGAGCGACAGAGAGACAGAGAGAGAGAGAGAGAGAGAGAGAGAGAGAGAGAGAGAGAGAGAGAGAGAGAGGGAGAGAGACAGAGAAACCAGAGCATTTCGGGAACTTTTGTTCAGCCGGTTTTATGGCTCTGGCATTTTCCTGCTGCTCCGAGAGCCGGAGTCGGGAATCTCTCCGCATGACGGAGGCACATTCAGGTCAAGGATGAATCTTTCCTCTCGATATTCAAGAGGGTTTTTCAGGAGAGAAAAGGTCGTTGGGCATCTGGCTAATTACTGCCAACTCGCTGACTCCCATCAATCACCCGCGGAAACACAGCAATTCATCTGCAATTTCAGTTTAATGTTCGGAGAATCTGACCGGTGTTTATCCGACGTCACATGACTCTGTGTCAGATATACTTCATGATTCAAGAACATCCTGGAGACGGAGATTCCTGTGCGTTACAATCCCCACTGAGCATTAGCATGAGCGAACACGCGTGTGACGACCACAAAGCCTGGGAATAATGGACACGAGTGCTTTGCATGACAATACAAGAGCCAGACGTACAGATCTGACGCGCCAGTATCACTCTTCCCCAGCTAACACGCGTCACACTCTTTTTCCCGCTAGCATACATCGCACAATTCCCCAGCTAACAAACGTCACACTCTTAGCAAACGCCACTCTTCCCCAGCTAACACGCGTCACACTTTTTCCCGCTAGAAAACGTTGCACTCTTTTTCCCACTAGCAAATGCACACACTTCCCCTGCTAGCATATGTCGCACTCTTAGAAACGTCACACTCGTCCTTAGCTAACAAACACTCTTCCCTCACTAGCAAATGTCGCACACGTCCCCAGCTAACAAACGTAATACTCTTACAAGCTAACGTTTATGCTAACATTTACAATTGTTAGCTCTTCTCCAGCTAACAAACGTTGCACTCTTAGCACACGTCGCACACTTCCCCCGCTAGCACACGTCGCACACTTCCCCCGCTAGCAAACGTCGCACACTTTATCCCGCTAACAAACGTCACTCTTTTTCCCGCTAGCAAATGTTGCATACGTCCCCAACTAACAAATGTAACACTCTTACAAACGTCGCACTCTTCCCCCCCGCTAGCGAACGTCGCACTCTTCCCCCCCGCTAGCGAACGTCGCACTCTTCCCCCCCGCTAGCGAACGTCGCACTCTTCCCCCCCGCTAGCGAACGTCGCACTCTTCCCCCCCGCTAGCGAACGTCGCACTCTTCCCCCCCGCTAGCGAACGTCGCACTCTTCCCCCCCGCTAGCGAACGTCGCACTCTTCCCCCCCGCTAGCGAACGTCGCACTCTTCCCCCCCGCTAGCGAACGTCGCACTCTTCCCCCCCGCTAGCGAACGTCGCACTCTTCCCCCCGCTAGCGAACGTCGCACTCTTCCCCCCCGCTAGCGAACGTCGCACTCTTCCCCCCCGCTAGCGAACGTCGCACTCTTCCCCCCCGCTAGCGAACGTCGCACTCTTCCCCCCCGCTAGCGAACGTCGCACTCTTCCCCCCCGCTAGCGAACGTCGCACTCTTCCCCCCCGCTAGCGAACGTCGCACTCTTCCCCCCCGCTAGCGAACGTCGCACTCTTCCCCCCCGCTAGCGAACGTCGCACTCTTCCCCCCCGCTAGCGAACGTCGCACTCTTCCCCCCCGCTAGCGAACGTCGCACTCTTCCCCCCCGCTAGCGAACGTCGCACTCTTCCCCCCCGCTAGCGAACGTCGCACTCTTCCCCCCCGCTAGCGAACGTCGCACTCTTCCCCCCCGCTAGCGAACGTCGCACTCTTCCCCCCCGCTAGCGAACGTCGCACTCTTCCCCCCCGCTAGCGAACGTCGCACTCTTCCCCCCCGCTAGCGAACGTCGCACTCTTCCCCCCCGCTAGCGAACGTCGCACTCTTCCCCCCCGCTAGCGAACGTCGCACTCTTCCCCCCCGCTAGCGAACGTCGCACTCTTCCCCCCCGCTAGCGAAAGTCGCACTCTTCCCCCCCGCTAGCGAAAGTCGCACTCTTCCCCCCCGCTAGCGAACGTCGCACTCTTCCCCCCCGCTAGCGAACGTCGCACTCTTTCCCCCCGCTAGCAAACGTAAAGAGTCATTGAATCTCATTTAGGAATAAAATTGTGTGAGAGTTTGATTCAAGATTGTGATCTTTTACCGATTAATCACACAGCTCAACAAACATTGTATTGCAAAACAAAATCTTGATTAATCTAGTTATCTAATAAAGCTGGCATTATGCCTCACAAACATGGCTGTCTCCGACAAACTGCATTTGTTCCTCTTTGGATAGAAACAGACAACTAACTGAGCGTAAATGTACATAAATGTAAAATTCAGGTTCATATTCTATATAAATCAGTGTAGTTTATCGAGAGGAACAGCAGACGCTGACCGTCTTTGAGTCTGAGTGATGTGTGACGTTCAGAGAGTCTGATAGACGAAGAAAACTATCTGCAAACGATCTCCATCACCGGGGCTTTTCTTCCCTCTCCTTCAGACGCTCAAAAACTAATCTATTTATAGCCGCTGGCAAACTACAACTCAACCGCAAAACCACAAGGAACGATAATCATCATAATCAAGCAGATCACAACAACAAACCCAGAGAAGGAAGTTCATGAGGTCTGAGACGAGGGTCCGCAAAACCCCTTCAGGAGGACCTGATTTCAGCCCAGATGGAGGGATTGAGTGTGTGTTTGCGAGGGACTCTCTATGTGGGTCACGACTGCATTTTGTTGGCATCAAGAGTGATAAACATGCAGCCGACGGAGAACTAAACGCCAGATTAACTGCTATACCAACCAGCAGAACAGCGGCTGGTTTCTGTGCCGCGCGTTTAATCCGCGAAGGGCCGCGTCTTAAGAGATTTAAGCCAGAAATGTCAAGGAGGAAACGACACCTGAATGCAAGGACGGGGAAGAGAGTCAAACGCCTAAAAACATTTCTTCAATCCTTTTCATTAGTGAAACGCTTTCAGACGCGTCAGAAACAACAAGCAGGATTGAATCCGAAAACACGACGGATGCGACAAAAAACACCCGAAATGTGCGATAAACTCGACGCTTATTTACATTAAAAACAGCTGTTGTTTGGAAAAGTTTACTGCAAAATCAACATTAGTTGATTCAATAAAAATAATAATCTAGACAGTGACACTTTATATGCAAATCGTTATTTATTTAAAATATTAGCATTATACAAAAATAGAATTTTTTTACAAAAAGTGCAAATTTCCTGGAAAAAGACGTGATTGTTTGAAGAAGAAATCATCGCGGTTTCAGATCTTCGATCCAGAAACATTAATCACTCATTGAAATAGAGTGAACTTGGCTTAAATTAAACTTAAAATAAAACCACAATAAAATAAATGAAATCGAACTTGAAATATAAAACTACTAAAACTGAAAATGTAGAAAGATAACAGTTATAAACACTAAATAACGTATAAATAACTACTTCTAATGGAAACACTCCTAGATATTAAATGCAAATGATAAACTTTATAGTCTTTATAAGCTAAACTTCACACATTTTAGCGATTACACAAGTTACCCTAATTTTATAGCCAGCTAATATCGTCACAATATGTTACACACACACACAGACAGATACTCTCTCACACACTGACACTCTCTCTCTTACACACACACTCTTTCAAGCTCTCTCTATAGCTCTCTTTTGTCTCTCTCTCTTTTTTCCAGCTCTCTCTCTCTCCGTCTTTTTATTTCTTTCCATCTCTCTCTTTCTCTCACACACACACACACACACACTGATGAATCATTCACAAAAGAGCTTTTTTGTTATGATGCAAGTGAAAGTCATCCATCACAAAACACACATTAAGGCCGACTCCATTCACTTTAAGGTGGCAGTACGTGTCCTTTCTAACCAGCATCAAAACATTTGACTAACAATGACATCAAGTTCAGACAAAATATTGAATTTTGTCACGCTAAAAGAAAAGGAACGGCAGATTGTCTCTGGAGGCTGGAAGAAACCCTTTCCCACGCACCCGTGGGCGTCATTGACGGGGCCTCGTCGCGGCAGGTGGTCACGACTGCGCTTTCCATGACAAAAGCCTGGCCTTCATCCCCCCGAGAGCCACGTCACACGCCGCCTCGCGTCCGCTCGCCCTTTCTCACGCAGAGTCAGCGCAACAATGACTGCAAACGCCACTCGAGCCAATTATTCTGCTGGATGGAGCGACGGATCGCGAGTCGCCCGCCAGACACAAACGCCAGACTTTCGGCGATGACTGTATTAACGTCACCTGGGAAACACCTGCAGCTCGAAATAAACCAATAACTGTAAAATGCATTTTCTTACATGAAACAAGAGGATACATTTTTAAAAGCATTTGAAAAAACTACCCAAAAAATCCAAACTATCATGAAAAATGTGTTTGAAAGATGAAAATGTTCTAAAAACATGTTTAATTGTTGCAAAATGTTACTAAAAAATTTAAGCAAAAACAAAATGTTTATAAACGATAATCAATTGTTGATAAACAACAAAACGCTTAATGTTCGAAAGACAAACCGTTTAAAAAAAATTACTTTTAAATAGTTATAAAAATAAAAGTTAAGCGTTTTAACTATTTCAAGTTTAAAAACATGCAATCTTGACGCAATTTGTAACTAAAGATAAAACAAAGAAAAATGTTTAAAAACATGTTTAAATGTTGTAAAATGTTAGTAAAAAAACAAAATGTGCTTAAATGTTTATAAACAAAAACGTACAACCTTGTTGCTAGAAATAATAAATTGTTGATAAACAACAAAAATCGCTTAATGTTTGATAGACAAACTGCTTAAAAAATACTTTTAAATAGTAATTAAAAACAAAACAAAAAAAGTTGTTTAACTATTTCAAGTTAAACATTACGAAACATAATTTGTAACTAAAAAAAGATAAAAACAAAGAAAAAGTGTTTAAAAACAGTTTAAATGTTGCAAAATGTTACTTAAAAAACAAAGCAAAAACAAAACGCATTTAAAATGTTTATAAACAAAGAAATGTTGAAAGACGTTTAAAAAAAACAAGCGTTTAAAAACGTACAACTGTTTTGATGAAAAGTGTTTAAAAACAACAAAAAAATGCTCAATGTTTGAAAAACATAAAACCAAACTTTAAAAAATGTGGTTAAAAGTCTTTGAAACATAAATGTTAAACTTTGTTTTTGAATTGTTACTAAAAAAAGCATTTTTAAAAAGTGTGTAAAAAAAAAAAAAAAAATTAATTGTAATTTGCTGCTAAAAAAAACAAACATGAAAATGCAAAAAAAAAAATCTTTGAAAATATAAAAATTTTACATTTTGTTTTTGAACTGTAACAAAAAATAAAAAAGTGTTTAAAAAAATCATATTGTCTTATTATCTTAATCTAACTAACAAAAAACAAACAAAGCATTTTTGTTTAAATTGTAATTATGATTGATTCCTAGTTGCTGCTTCTTCGAAACAACAAAAACAAAAACTAATTGAGTGGAATTGGAACCCAAATCCTGAATTTCTTTCCACTTCCCACATCCAGACATTAGCATGCGTTGATTGAGCTCTTCCAGCGGGAGATATTTTTACACGCTCTTTCATGGCAGAAGCGAACAGCTGATGTCTGGCGACAGCTGGACGTCAAGATGAAGACGGAGAGGTCAGGAGAGGAGCCTGGGAGTCAGGATTATCCACCGCATTCCTCCATCTGGAGCGGCGAGGAAGCATCTGCCCCATCTCCATCTCAAAAACCCCGGAGCCGGAATAATGAATCCTCACACAAGAGGAGCGACGGCATGCTGAAAATAATCACTTCCCCTCAGAAAACAAGCGAGTGAACGCTTTAAAAGATTCACATCGTCATAAGATTAACCTCGTAAAATCCCTCTTCAGTTGCTGCTGAAAACTAAAAACATCACCATTTAAAAACTGTTTATCAAGGTCATTTAAAGCTCAATTAGAAATTTTGCCTTGGTGGGTTTAAAAACTAAAGCTAGAACGATTAAAACTGAAAGGAAATCCATTAAAGCTAACTAGAAAAAAGACAAAAGCACTTACATTTACTCAAATTTACAAAGTATATGTCATTAAAAACAGTGAATCTGAACTGAAATGAATCACCATTGCATCTAAACTGAATCATCAGTAAATCTGAACTGAATTGAATCAGTGAATCTAAACTGAATCACCATTGAATCTGAACTGAATCAAATCACCATTGAATCTGAACTGAATCGAATCACCATTGAATCTGAACTGAATCAAATCACCATTGAATCTGAACTGAATCGAATCACCATTGAATCTGAACTGAATCGAATCACAATTGAATCTAAACTGAATCGAATCACCATTGAATCTGAACTGAATCAGTTAATTAAAAGTTAATTAAAAAACAAGTCTCATCATTAAAAGCCATGCCTTAAATACACAATTATGATTTTCTCATTATAATTGTATATAGCTGATATGACATTTTGCACTTATTTCCTGTGTCTCAAACAGTAGAGAGTGGTGCTTGCAACATCAAGGTCATGGGTTTGATTCCCAGGGAAAGCAAGAACTGAATAGAATATCAACGCATTCAAGCTGATTTTTGCTTTGAGATACGAGTAAAGATTTGAGATACGAGCAGCGTACAGACGCTGACACTAAGAGCCCCCTCCGCCTCACTCCTTCACTTCACGTGTTTCTCCACTAAAATAAGTGTTTGTGCGAACAAACGTTTTCGACGCGCTCCCGTTTGTTGGCGTGTCGATCTGTTATCAGCTTGCGGATGTCATTTACACGCGTACAAACATCAGTTTTGCGCTCGTTTCTTTTTGCCGTGGATTTTCCACCATAGTCGACTTCCGAACGCATTTCCCGCGAGTCTCCCGTATTGTGTTTGCGTAATATACGTTATCCCTCCCCTTCCCCCACACATGCCGTCATTAGCCGCTACTGTATCGTCTGTCTCAAAGAAATCATAATTAAAACCACATTCTATTTTATATCACAGGAATCCTTATATACTATAATTGTGTGTGTGTGTGTGTCTCTACAGCAATTAAAAACATGTTTTTTTCCATTGTTATTAGCACTAACAAGAGAGTTTTTTAGAGGGCCGGAACGGATCATTTTTTTCCCTGTTATTACTTATAGTGAAAAATGATTTGAGATACGAGCAACTTGAGTTACGAGTTCATCCTGGAATGGATTATGCTCTTATCTCAAGGCATTACTGTATATCGTGCATCACTAATTATAACACAACCTTACAATATTGCCACTAAGAACAGCCAAACTCAGATGGAGTCTGAGCGCAAGCATGAGGCTGGATCTCAACAAACATATCTGAGCACGGACCGACCGACACAAAAGCAGCGTGGGGGGGGGGGGGGGGCACCGCGGGGGCCGAGACAGCTCCAGCAAACGGCCCCGGCCCCACAGACAAATGCCTTCCAAAGGCAAGAAACAAACACACAGGGAAAGAGACACAAATACACAGACAGACACAAACACACACCCAGACTGCTCACTAATTCTCTGCAGAACGGAGCATAAGAGCCATCAATCGTCGGCTGAATGGAGGCTGTCGTGACCCGGCCTCCCTTTTTTAGGCCATTCTCTACGACTAGAAAGAAACTTCTGCGACAAACAAGGCCCGTCGCAACCATTGAGCCAATCAGCTCAATCACAGGGTGAAACGCAGAGAGACAACACAACAACAACAACAACAACAACAACCTTTACGACCGCCAGTGAACTTGAGATTTAACTCGTGAGAATGTGCCGTAAAACGTCTTTGAGCTTCGAACGCTCGCCATGAGAAAAGGAGAAAACACTGGGACTAGCTGACTGATTCTGGGTGAACTGAGAAATAATCATTTGTTTTGTTTAACACTTCAATATCGAACAGATACATTAAAAAAAATACGCAATTTACGGCTGCAGACTATTTAAAAACATTTACTTCATTTGAATGAATCAGTGTTTGTGAAGGAATCTCGAGTGAATGATTCAATGACTTCTTTCATTACTTGATGAATCAGTGTCTCTAAACAAATCACTTGAATTAATTCATTTTTAAACGCTTGTCTCCACTTATTAGTGTAACGATATAATCAATCCAATTGTTATTTGAAGCATCAAGTTACAGTAATCTCAAGATACGAGCATAATCCGTTCCAGGGTGGAGCTCGTAACTCAAATTGCTCGTATCTAGAATCATGTTTTCCCATAAGAAACAATAGAAAACATATTAATCCGTTCCAGATCCATAACAATGAAAGAAAACATGTTTTTTATTGGTATAGACAAACACACAATTATAGTACATGTATACAGTATGACATGTGTGAACTCAAATAAAATGTGGTTTTAATTATATGTTTTTAAAGACAGTAGCGGTAGCTGCGGGGGGGGGGGGGGGGGGGGGGGGGGGGGGGGTTTGATACGCAGATACTTAGTATCGTAACTTACACAAACAATACATAACTTACGTTAACGTAAATTAACATAACTGAACTTAGCTTACTTTTTTTTTTACTTTTCTATTTAATATAATTGTTTTGCTTTTTTCGATTAGTTTTCGTACCTTTCTTTTCGCCTGACCACCCTCACTTTCACTTGGCGCAGACCTGTTAACAAAATACCAATCGAGGGAGAATGGTTTCTGCCTCACTTTAAAAACTTTCTGCCACACAGCCATCACTTCCTTAATTTCAGCTGTAGAAATGTTTTCCTCCTCTTCCTCGCCATTGCTGATCTCTCGCAACACCTGCGTATGTTCATCGTCTGCAGCTCCATCAACTCCTCAGTTCCTCCTGATGCTCCTGCTGCTCCATCACTCACGCTCATATTTATCATCAATTTCATGCTTCATTTCCATGCTCATCATGCGTTTCTTCTTCTCACTCCATCCTTACACTCACTTTCTTAGAACTCATCGCTATTATGAAGAATAATGCACAAAACAGAGAGAATCAGCTGCTCGCGGGCGACGCGTACAGAAGTCAGTGAACACTGAAGTGAACGAGCGTCAGCATCAGCGTCAGTACGAGTGCTCGTATCTCCAATATTTACTCGTATCTAGAAGCAGAAATCTGCTCAGGTTTGCTCGTATATGTTGGAATACTCTTATATAGAGACACTCGTATCTCAAGATATTACTGTACTTTCAAAAGGTGATTTACTCTATTTTGATCACTACCATAGACATCGATGTTTATCTACAAACTATAAACTTTTAAAGCAGAAACTATGATACTTTTTTCTGGATTCTTTGATGAACAGAAAGTTGACTAAATTTATTTTACTTAACTTAAATAACTTTAACATGAATTTTTCACAAAAAGTTGAAAACTGCACAAACAATCAACAAATTTGTTAATGCAGATGCACAAAGTTTCACACGTGATCAAAGGAACTGAATCGGAGCTGAATCGACGGTGAATCAACGGTGAATCTGAACTGAATCAACAGTGAATCTGAACTGAATCAACAGTGAATCCGAACTGTCCATTTATAAAATACATTAGAATATTGTATATATAAACATAACATTCTAATGCATTTCAATAGAATTGTTAAATATCCCGCACAATTAGTGCAGAAACGCACACAGCTTCAGCTGGAACTGTAGATGCATGAGAGTCTGTTGCACTGTAAACATTCGTAGAGCAATCATTAGTGGAATATTTTTGGCTGAACAAACCCAGATTGAATCGAACCCACGGCGTGTTCACGAGCGCCACATGTGATGCACGACAGTCCCGTGCGTCCGATAAGAGCTGCAGAATATCACTGTTTCTGTGCGGCCGTGCGGCTCAGATAAGCTTATCTGTGAAGGTAAACAAACGGCACGGCGAGCGGCGAGGCTTTCCTGCAGCACGAGACTCAAACACAACTGCCTCATCCCAGAAAATAATACAATTGGATCTGCAACAATAACAAAGCTGGGAAATTATCCAAGACTTGCCCAAGCAAGCGTTTCATTTGCAATTACAGAGCGTTTCTGGAAGTGAACAAGACACTCAGTGGATTCGGGAGTGAAACACAAGACCCTGAAAACATGATGAAGAGGAAGAGGACTTTTGCACTCAATAACACCCGATCTCAGGAAAGAAGGGTAATCGTCTTTAAAGTTTAAAAATTCACCTAAACTAAAATACAGATCAATAATCACACGATGCAACTATAAAACGGGGCCTGTTTTACAGATAGCTGGCTTTTTCCTTATTCCCAAGAGTCCCTAAATAAAAGATGCAGCGATAAAAGAGACATTATCCACCCAAGACAATGAAAAATAACATTCACAATGCAGTGCGACTGAACAAACATACCTGGCTTATCATTCAAACACAGAAAAAAAGCGTTTTGAAAGGACATTCTCATGAAATCAGGTAAAAAAAACTGAACCAAACCATCAGTGAATCCGAACCGAACCAACAGTGAATCTGAATCTGAACCATCAGTGAATCCGAACCGAACCAACGGTGAATCTGAACCATCAGTAAATCCGAACCGAACCAACGGTGAATCTGAACCATCAGTAAATCCGAACCGAACCAACGGTGAATCTGAACCATCAGTAAATCCGAACCGAACCAACGGTGAATCTGAACCATCAGTAAATCCGAACCGAACCAACGGTGAATCTGAACCATCAGTAAATCCGAACCGAACCAACGGTGAATCTGAACCATCAGTAAATCCGAACCGAACCAACGGTGAATCTGAACCATCAGTAAATCCGAACCAAACCAACGGTGAATCTGAACCATCAGTAAATCCGAACCGAACCAACGGTGAATCTGAACCATCAGTGAATCCGAACCGAACCAACGGTGAATCTGAATCTGAACCATCAGTGAATCCGAACCGAACCAACGGTGAATCTGAATCTGAACCATCAGTGAATCCGAACCGAACCAACGGTGAATCTGAATCTGAACCATCAGTGAATCCGAACCGAACCAACGGTGAATCTGAATCTGAACCATCAGTGAATCTGAACCGAACCATCAGTGAATCCGAACCAACGGTGAATCTGAATCTGAACCATCAGTGAATCTGAATCTGAACCAACGGTGAATCTGAATCTGAACCATCAGTGAATCTGAACCGAACCATCAGTGAATCTGAACCAACGGTGAATCTGAATCTGAACCATCAGTGAATCTGAATCTGAACCAACGGTGAATCTGAATCTGAACCATCAGTGAATCTGAACCGAACCATCAGTGAATCCGAACCAACGGTGAATCTGAATCTGAACCATCAGTGAATCTGAATCTGAACCAACGGTGAATCTGAATCTGAATCATCAGTGAATCTGAACCGAACCAACGGTGAATCTGAATCATCAGTGAATCTGAACCGAACCAACGGTGAATCTGAATCTGAACCATCAGTGAATCCGAACCGAACCATCAGTGAATCCGAACCGAACCAACGGTGAATCTGAATCTGAACCATCAGTGAATCTGAACCGAACCAACGGTGAATCTGAATCTGAACCATCAGTGAATCTGAATCTGAACCATCAGTGAATCTGAATCTGAACCATCAGTGAATCTGAACCGAACCAACGGTGAATCTGAATCTGAACCATCAGTGAATCTGAACCGAACCATCAGTGAATCCGAACCAACGGTGAATCTGAATCTGAACCATCTGTGAATCTGAACCGAACCAACGGTGAATCTGAATCTGAACCATCAGTGAATCTGAACCGAACCAACTGTGAAATTCTCTCATTCTCGTGAAATCAGGTAAAAAAACAGCCGGTTAAGGCTTAAGTGAACAACAGTTTTGCACGTGTAAGAGTTTCAGTGCAGCTCTTAAAGTGACAGTAGCCTAATAAACCTGCTGCCGTCTGTCATTAATGACGATCAAACAACAAATCTGTTTAATTTAGACTATGCAGTGCTATTTTACATTTAATTATTCATTTTCTCTACCTGAAAATGGCTTTTAGACTCACCAGAAAAACAGCGTTTATTTTATTTGCATGTTTATGTAATTTGATTATTTGTTCATATTGCTAACAGTATTTTGAAACCTCGTGATTCAGGCTAGAGGTTTTGGGTGTCAAAACCTTATTTATTTAAGTTATGGGTCAAAAACTGTAAAAATCCTTAATGTTGAGTCTTGAAATAGCTTTCCTGTGTGTCTAACTGTAGAGAGCAGCGCTTGCAACATCAAGGTCATGGGTTTGATTCCCAGGGAAAGCAAGAACTGATTAGAATGTCAATGTGTTTCTTGAATGATGATAAAAGCAGCTGATAAATAATTATAAACTGGTTTAACCAAAATTGCAACACTTAGTATTAAAACGTCCCAGAGCCGAACAACAGATTAATCTCACTTTGATTATTCTTAAATCTCTGACGTAATCAAACCAATCGTTTAATCTCGTTAGGGGTCCATTGAAATAATCTCCTGATTAATAATAATAATCTCCAAAGATACTTCTAAATAATTCATATCGATCTCCCGTGGCCTAAAACGGGTGTGTAGTGCATTATGGGTAATAATCCAGACAGCCAGAGGTGTTGATCGTCTGAATCAGCTCAGATCTGAACGGTGGGTTTAGTTTCTGCAACAGACGAGAGAAACACACACACACACACACACACACACCACTATTATCTGCACACGAGCGAATCCAAGCATTACTGCTCTGTGTTTGGAGAGCAGTCACATCCCAACGCAAAGAGACAGAGAGAGAGAGAGAGAGAGAGAGAGAGAGAGAGAGAGAGAGAGAGAGAGAGAAAGAGAGAAAGGGAGAAAGGGATAGAGAGAGAGACAGAGAGAGAAAGAGACAGAGAGAGAAAGAGAGAGAGACAAAGAAAGGGAGAGAGAGACAGAAAGAGAGAGAAAGGGAGAGAAAGTGAGAGAGACAGAGAAAGGGAGAGAGAGAGACAGAAACAGAGAGAGAAAGGGAGAGAGAGAGACAGAAACAGAGAGAGAAAAGGAGAGAGAGACAGAAACAGAGAGAGAAAGGGAGAGAAAGAGAGAGAGAGACAGAGAAAGGGAGAGAGAGAGACAGAGAGAGAGAGACAGAAACAGAGAGAGAAAGGGGGAGAGAGAGACAGAAACAGAGAGAGAAAGGGGGAGAGAGAGACAGAAACAGAGAGAGAAAGGGAGAGAGAGAGACAGAAACAGATTGAGAAAGGGGGAGAGAGAAAGGGAGAGAGAGAGACAGAGAGAGAGAGACAGAAACAGAGAGAGAAAGGGGGAGAGAGAGACAGAAACAGAGAGAGAAAGGGGGAGAGAGAGACAGAAACAGAGAGAGAAAGGGAGAGAGAGAGACAGAGAAAGGGGGAGAGAGAGACAGAAACAGATTGAGAAAGGGAGAGAGAGAAAGGAAGAGAGAGAGAGAGAGAGAGAGAGAGAGAAACAGAGAGAGAAAGGGGGAGAGAGAGACAGAAACAGAGAGAGAAAGGGGGAGAGAGAGACAGAAACAGAGAGAGAAAGGGAGAGAGAGAGACAGAGAAAGGGGGAGAGAGAGACAGAAACAGATTGAGAAAGGGGGAGAGAGAGACAGAAACAGAGAGAGAAAGGGAGAGAGAGAAAGGGAGAGAGAGAGACAGAGAGAGAGAGACAGAAACAGAGAGAGAAAGGGGGAGAGAGAGACAGAAACAGAGAGAGAAAGGGGGAGAGAGAGACAGAAACAGAGAGAGAAAGGGAGAGAGAGAGACAGAGAAAGGGGGAGAGAGAGACAGAAACAGATTGAGAAAGGGAGAGAGAGAAAGGAAGAGAGAGAGAGAGAGAGAGAGAGAGAGAGAGAGAGACAGAGAAAGGGAGAGAGAGAGACAGACAGAAACAGAGAGAGAAAGGGGGAGAGAGAAAGGAAGAGAGAGAGAGAGAGAGAGAGAGAGAGAGACAGAAACAGAGAGAGAAAGGGAGAGAGAGAGAGAGAGAGAGAGAGAGAGAAAGGGAGAGAGAGAGAGACAGAGAAAGGGAGAGAGAGAGACAGAAACAGAGAGAGAAAGGGAGAGAAACAGAGAGAGAAAGGGAGAGAGAGAGAGAGAAACAGAGAGAGAAAGAGAGAGAGAGAGAGACAGAAACAGAGAGAGAAAGGGAGAGAAACAGAGAAAGGGAGAGAAAGAGAAAGGGAGAGAGAGAGTGTGTAAGTGTTTCTGTGCAAGTCACGCATACGGATGATTTACATAAATCACAAGCTATGTTGCGAGCCGAAACACGTTCATCGCTCTCTTCTATCTCTTTTTTCTCTTCCCATCTTTCTCTCTCTCTCTCTTCCACTCTTCTATCTCTATTTTGTCTCTCTCCATCTCTCTCTCTTTTCTCTTCCTCTCTCTCCATGATGTAACGTCAGTAAGAAACAGAATCCTGTTCTCTTCATCAGTGATGTTTGTGTTTGTGATGTTTCCCACATTTAAGGGAATCTATTCATTTATCAGCTGCTTTTATCGTCGCATTCAAGAAACACATTGACATTCTAATCAGTTCTTGCTTTCCCTGGGAATCGAACCCATGACCTTGATGTTGCAAGCACTGCTCTCTACATTTCTTTGTAACAAGTCGTCAAATCTATTTACACAGCCCTTTTTTTTTTACAAAACACATTGTTAGTAATTGTAATAATTGACTTAATATGCCGCTGTAAATCAGTTTTATCAGTTTTCCCATTTATTTGAACAGAAGACAAAAACCGACGCTTTTCCTGAATGCAGACTCCCGATTGGCCGAAACACGGATATCCCGCGCTGAGGTGGGAGGTTTGGTCACGTGACACTGGGAGAAATTATGATCCCGGACAAACTTTACCAGCCGTTTCTGAGAGAAAGTGGTTTCACATTCAGATCTATCCGTTTATTCCTATCTATCGTTTTTTCCGTCTAAAGCCTTTTGTTTGACGAGAAAATACCGTTTCAGGGTTTTTATTTAAAAAATGACGCTCAACGCGATACTTGCCGTTTATATTGTGCTATTCACTCACTCCTGCTCTTACAGCAGTGCTCCCAGTGTGTGCTGACTGATCTGATAAACGGCGGAAGAAAAACTCACTCTCTCTCTACCTCTTTTTCTATCCCTCATCCTATCCCTCCTCCCCCTGAGATCATAGTGTAGCATGCAGACCCCGTATCTCCCTCCGGATAATCCCGTGTTTCTCCGGCTCCTCTGATTGGAGGTCTGACGGATACGGTGGCCATTTCAGTCCAGCGAGGAATTCCACTCCCCCCTCCCCCTCCAACCATGTGTCAATCCTTTGAACACACACACACACACACACCTCGCGGTCAGTAATGCGGCGCCTCCGAGGGGAGCGTTCACCAGAAACACACAGATGCACAGGAAAACCGACACGCAAAACACGCAAAAGCTCCAGCAGCTTCAGCCGCCAACAAACCTCGAGTCGTTCGTTTCCTCCGATAAAGAGCCGTTTAAAAACCCTGCCTTCCTTTTACAGCATCTTCATTCAGCCACGCAAACACCACTACACAACACACAACAGCCAAACACCGCTACACAACATACAACAGCCAAACACCGCTACACAACACCGCTACACAACAGCCAAACACCGCTACACAACAGCCAAACACCACTACACAACAGCCAAACACCGCTACACAACACCGCTACACAACAGCCAAACACCGCTACACAACAGCCAAACACCACTACACAACAGCCAAACACCGCTACACAACACCGCTACACAACAGCCAAACACCACTACACAACACCGCTACACAACAGCCAAACACCGCTACACAACAGCCAAACACCACTACACAACAGCCAAACACCGCTACACAACACCGCTACACAACAGCCAAACACCACTACACAACACCGCTACACAACAGCCAAACACCACTACACAACAGCCAAACACCACTACACAACAGCCAAACACCACTACACAACACCGCTACACAACAGACAAACACCACTACACAACAGCCAAACACCACTACACAACACCGCTACACAACAGCCAAACACCGCTACACAACAGCCAAACACCACTACACAACAGCCAAACACCACTACACAACACAACAGCCAAACACCGCTACACAACACAACAGCCAAACACCGCTACACAACAGCCAAACACCGCTACACAACAGCCAAACACCACTACACAACACAACAGCCAAACACCACTACACAACACAACAGCCAAACACCACTACACAACACAACAGCCAAACACCACTACACAACACAACAGCCAAACACCACTACACAACACCGCTACACAACAGCCAAACACCGCTACACAACACCGCTACACAACAGCCAAACACCGCTACACAACACACAACAGCCAAACACCACTACACAACACCGCTACACAACACACAACCACCAAACACCACTACACAACAGCCAAACACCGTTACACAACACACAACCACCAAACACCGCTACACAACAGCCAAACACCGCTACACAACACACAACAGCCAAACACCGCTACACAACACACAACAGCCAAACACCACTACACAACAGCCAAACACCACTACACAACACCGTTACACAAAACACAACAGCCAAACACCACTCCACAGTTACGCACAGTTACACAACAGCCAAACACCACACCGTTACACAACACACAACAGCCAAACCTGTTACACAAAATATATCAGCCAAAACCCCGTTACACAACACAATGTATACAACACACAAAAGCGTTACACAACACACAACAGCCAAACCCCCATTACACAAAATACATCAGCCAAAACCCTGTTACACAACACCGTTATACAACACACAACACCATTATACAACACACAACAGCCAAACCCGTTACACAAAATACATCAGCCAAAACCCTGTTACACAACACCGTTATACAACACACAACACCATTATACAACACACAACAGCCAAACCCGTTACACAAAATACATCAGCCAAAACCCTGTTACACAACACCGTTATACAACACACAACACCATTATACAACACACAACAGCCAAACCCGTTACACAAAATACATCAGCCAAAACCCTGTTACACAACACCGTTATATAACACACACCAGCGTTACACAACACCATTACACAACACACAACAGCCAAACCCGTTACACAACACACATCAGCCAAACAATGCTACACAGCAACCAAACACCACATTGTTACACAACACACATAAGCCAAACACCGTTACACAACACACAAACCCTGTTACATTACATAAAACACACAACACATTACACTGTTACACAACACATCACACAACACCATTACACAACAGACAACACCATTACACAACCGTCAAACACAGTTACACAACACACAACAGGCAAACATTGTTACACAACAGGCAAACACCGTTACACAACACACAACAACCAAACAGCAGACTTTAGTCCTGGCGGCGCCGCAAAACCACCGAACAACGACAGAAACACCGTCAGCAATTTCGCATTTCACCACAAAAATAGACGCAACACTTAAGAAATTTATATTTTGCATTAAGAAAATAATTCAACACTTTCCCCCAAATTCTAACGCAATAAAGGGTGACTGTTATTACCATCTACTGAACAAAAAACTGAAGGATTTCATCTGAATCTTCACAGTGAAACTTCTCAAAGACAATACATATAACATTTTCTCTTCAAACGTATCCCAAAAATCCCATTTCCCATTGTAATCTGATAATGAAAATGATGGAATCCACAGAAAATGTTTTAATTAAAAAAATGTATATTCGATATAATTTAAATTTAGCACAAAAAAAAAATAGTACAATGATGTAAACTTCACAAAAGTATTTTACAATTTAAGTAATACATTTCAAGATCAATCAATGTTGTTTATTTAATTGGCCGAAACAACATCTAGAGATCAGGTAGTTTGACATATATAATATACATTTTTAAAAAATGCATAAAATATATACAAATTAATAAAATTAAAACAACAGCAAAATTTGTTGCACTTGTTGATTTTTGTTATTTTCCGCTGAGAAGAGATGAACAATTCTATCTCTCTCTAATATATAGATACACACACACACACACACACGCATGTATACACGCGCATACGCACACACAGAGAGAGAGAGGACACAGATTATACACAAGTAAAATACATACTTTGTTTACAAATACATATTTATTTTTTACTTCAAATATCAAATCAAATATAATAATATATATATATATATATATATATATATATATATATATATATTTGATTGATGAAGATAAGTGAACTCCACTGTGTATATGTATATTTACAGTACAGTTCACTTATCTCGAGTCACGGTTAATTCGCCAATACTATTATGTCCACGCAGTGGAACCGCCAAACTCCCTATTTGTCTCAGTATTTATTTTATTAGTATTTTCGATTCTTTAATGTCGATTCGTTAATGTTGCCGAACACTAATAAATCTATTATCTCGAGCACAAAACAGGGACAAATTCTCCACTTCACATGGTTATTTCGTGACTAATTAGCGTTCCTAGTTCACTGCGCATGCGCTGAGTTTGCGTTGCACGTGGATGGCGGTCCACTCACGGTTCACTCCTTGTCGTTGATCTCGTCTGAGGCTGTAGCAGTTTTTTTGTGATTTTGTGAGCAATCTTTGTGTTTGCATTGTTGGAGAATATTAATAATAATAATTCATTACATTTATATAGCGCTCTATCAAAGTCTCTCAAAGCTTACATGGACGGGGGAATCTCCTCAACCGCCACTAGAGTGCAGCTCCACCTGGATGATGCGACGGCAGCCATATTGCGCCAGAACGCTCACCACACACCAGCTTATTGGTGGAGAGAGACAGAGTGATGAAGCCAATCAGAGAAAGGGGATGGTTAGGAAGCCATGATGGACAAATTTGGCCAGATACCGGGGTTAAACTCATACTCTTGTGAAGGACATCCTGGGATTTTTAATGACCACAGAGTCAGGACCTCGGTTTATCATCTCATCCAAAAGACGGTGCTTGTTGAGTACAGTGTCCCTGTCGACATACCATTAGGACCCGCACAGACCAAAGGGTGAGCGCCCCCTGCTGGCCTCCTAACACCACTTCCAGCAGTCAGTCTCCCATCCAGGAAAATGACCACACACTTAGCTTCAGTGAGCAACCAGTCGTAGGCTACAGGGTGACATTGCTGATGACATTACATTATAATTAAAGGTTTGTGTCAAGAATCGAAGGTGTTTTTTATTGTGGGGGTTTTACATTTGCCTTTTGTTGTTAGCAAACACACACACTGTACTGTGTATATGTACATTTTTTTAGATGAATGCCGATCGCTTCATCAAACAAATCGCGGCAACACTGTTGTGTAAAAAGACACCAAAAACATGAGCATGTACATTCTCATTTAATAACTCGCATCATGTACATCAATACATTTTCATTTTTCTTTCTTGCGAGGGTTGTTGTTGAATTTGGCACTTCCACTATCACTCTGACAGCTGCTGCTGATTGGCTGTCTGACCTGTCAATCATGCAAGATGGCGTGATTGGCTGTGCTGCCATGAGGGCGGGCTCTTCTCATCTCATCCGACACCTTCTTAAAGGGACGAGCGCAGCGGGAGACACTGCCTTGTTTTTTTCTTCTGATTCTGACTTGTGTTTGTTTTTTATTGTGTGAATTTCGCACACAAGCACTGTGTACGAGCTGAACAGTTATGATAATTGAAGTCATGCGAACAACATTTGAAATTCTAAATGTGATCTTACACAAAAAAAGTTAATCAATCTATGGGTGCGGGTTATGCCAACGATTTTTTGGCAAGGATTCAAGTGCAAATGAGTGAATTTATTATAAATAGTGCAGAAAACAAACAAAGTGATAATCCAGAGTGAAAGTCAGAACATGGGAGACGGGTAGCAGCGGACGAACGAACGCACGGGAGCCGCGAACGAAAGCGGGAAGATAGGCATATGATATGAGAATCAGGTGTTCAGTGACCACACACACACACACACTCAGGCAGAACTAGGAGACAATGAATTCATGAACCGTGACAGTTCCTGCTTAGAGGTACTGTATGTGTATATTTCACTACGTGAACAATAGCGATCACAATTAATTAATGTTACAACAGGAGGTAAAACCGCTGTAAATCACGTATAATAGTATCACTGTTGTGAATGATGCAGCCAAACCAAGCGACGCTGAGAGAATGAATGAGTTAAGGGATGATAAAGCGTGACTGTTATGAGAGGCTGTGTTTAGATATTTCCAGTAAAAACGCGTGCGACAATGCTGAGCGTTCAGACTTTTTACACACAAAAATGCGCGTGGTCGAGGGAAATTTTTTCTCGTACACCGAGTCGACCCTCCATGCTCATACACCGATTTGCTCGTATACCAAGTCGCTCGTAAACCGAGGTATTACATTAGATAGATATATACACATATATATACACACATAAATAAAATATTATATATAAATATATACAGTTTTTTCCCAGAATTCCCAGCGTTTTCCCCAACAAGTCCATTCTTGATGGTAAAATACTGGAATTCTGTCCCTGAAATGTTAACGATGTCTCTGTGTCTCAGACATTTACTCTGAGTTTGATGTTAAATGTTTCATCTGAATTTATGATGATATTGAGCTGTTCAGATCCACCCCTACCCCCCCAAACACAACAAAACCACACACAGCCAAACACACATTACTGCACACACACACACAGGTATATAAACACACACACAAACATACTCTCTCTCTCTCTCTCGCTCACACACACACACAATACCCTCTCACACACACTCATACCCTCTCTCTCTCTCTCCCCCTCACACACACACACGAGTTTCTGAGGGATGTGTGATGGACTTCATAAGTGCACTATATATGCACAGACTACACTATCCATATTTAACAAGGACGCATGAAGCATTTCCATCATCATCATCATCATCATGCAGGACTCGATTCATAAACGCAACACTGTGAGCAGCATCAATAACCCTCTGCTGTCCTTGTGTTACAGCGAGAGAGCAACACGAGCTTCACTCGCTCACACCGACAAAACACTTCTTTCATCCGTCATTCCCATCAGAGGCAAACATCCCATCATAACACACGCGTGTAGAGAGACAGCGAGAGTCGAGCGCTTACCTGCACAGAAACTTCCCAGAAGAAGTGCAGAAGTCAGCCAGGAAGCGAACATATTCCTCACTGCTCACACAGCCCGGGATGCATTTACAACACACTCTCTCACACACACACACACATATATATGCATATGCATGCATGCACGCGCGCGCACACACACACACACACTATCTCTCTCTCTCTCGCACACGCACACACACACACTCACTCACTCACTCACTCTTACACACACACACTCATGCACGAGCCCGAGTGACCGTCGGCCTGATGTCCACCCAATCAAACTTTAACATATGCAGAAATCCATCAGGAAAAGCGGCTATTCCAGCAAAAGCGCCTTCCAGCAGGAAACAAGGAGTGATTTTCCACCCAAAACCTGTCCGTGTGCGAAGCTACACCCGTTCAGATTGAGAATGGCTCCGATTCTGACATGCACGGAACTGAACTGAGTCCAAAATGGCTTCGGAGAGCGAAATGCAACCAGCAGGGAAACCAATTTTCCAGTTCTACTACGCGGAAGGCTGTGCTCATGAATATTAATCAGACAGCGTTGACGCTCGCCCAGCGGCGCTCCCTGATTGGCCGCGTTAGAGTCAGCCTGCTGGGGAGGCGTGGCTCATGAATATTAATGATGCACATGACTGGACGTGCTTGGAACGTTGGCGAGTAACGTCACCGCGGTCTAATTAATATTCATGAGATGCGGCGTCGCCATAGTATAACTGGGAATTTCGCAGCAGGAAAACCCGGATGTTGAAACACAAAGAGAGAAACGCACAGGCTTTGAGTGCATATGCTCAAACGACACATACACAAATGCACACTTTTAAAGGCCAACACTGCGAATATGAACAGGAAAGAGCTTTATTTTCGTCATGCAAAATGTATCATTGTTTTGATTTTGGGGGGGGGGATTGATTGGTTCACCTCGACACTCATATTAAATGCATTTTGCAACCATTATTCCAAACTAAATGTGCAAATAACTAAAAAAAATTGTTTAGAATTAACCATTAGCCAACAACAAATCTTTTATTTTACTATTGCATTACTAGAGAAGTGAGATCAAATTTCAAGATAGTAATCTCAGAATGAAGTGCCTGGATTTTAATATTAAAAATGAAATATCCAGAGCTTTTGTAATGTCACAGAATGTAAAAACACTTCTCCTTCACACACTTTAAGTGAGACGACAATAAACATCCTTGAAGAGTTTGACTTCTGACAGTAAAACTGTCTCAGAAACTGCTAATGTTTTTAAACAAACATGCTTTTAATGAGAAGATCATAATCATCATGGCTTATTATTTTTAATTATTATTAATGCACATCCATGTAGGAAAGACAGGCAAGTGATTCCTCCGTTAAAAACACTACTTCAAGTCTTGAAAGAAAGATATGAAACATCTTTATGTTTTATGAGTATTAATGTCTGATTATGGTCTTAATAGTGGATATTTAAACTAATTTCTCACCCACTTTAAGTGATGCTTTGTTATAAAAATACTGAGTTAAATGTAAATATTTATATTATTTAAGCTTGCAATTAATTTTTTTCTGATTTGAATGCCTTTAATAAATATTTTATAAGGGTTAGTGAAATTTTAAATGATTATTTTAGTAAATAATATGAGAAATCCTGGTAAATTCAACCTTGTTGCTCAAGCGTTGTGAGAACGTTCTTATAACGTAACGGGAACGTCAGTAAAACATTCTGAAAACATATATTTTACTGTAAAGCATCTAAAAGACACCAGAAACCTTTAAAAAAGATGGAAAAAATAGTCTAGTGGGTTTTAGTGTGATAGAAACAACATTTCTCCCCCTCTTTAGAGATACTTTGATATAAAAAATACCAAATTAACTAAATATATTTTTATTATTTAAGCTTGCAAAGAGTTTATCTGATTTTAATGCATTTAATAAATATTTAACAAGAGCTAGAAAAACAGTCTGGGTCGGTTTGGGTGATTATTTTAGTAAATAATATGAGAAATCCTGGCAAATTTAACTTTATTGCTCATCAAGCGTTTTCAAAATCACAATAGTTTATTGTACTCATTGCTGAGATATAAAAATTACAAAACTGCAGCTGTCAAAACCAATATATCAGCTAATTAGAGATAAAACATTTGTTTCTTTGTCACAAAGTCATAAAACAAAACAGTTTTTAATTATGTTAAGAAAGCAAAGAAAGCATTTCCTGTCAAATGAGTTTTATCAGGCTTATTTTTGCAGCGAACGGTAAATTATGTGTCAAAATATATTCTGTGTAATTACTGTTGACACCAAATCGCTTCCACACACTGAATCACAAACGCTAAGCTGCTATTTTGATAATTATATTGTTGTGGAGAATCAGACCCTCACGTCCCGGCGAAGAAAAGACGAGGAGCGTAAACACGAAACACTGTAAACACGAGCATGGCTGTTTTCAGAGCAGCGTTTCATAATAAATCTGCATTAGTTTTGCTGGTTATTTCTCAGTCTGACAGCAGTGGCATTAGAGAAACGCTTTTAAAACGACACGGCCTGCTCAGATTGAGAGATCTGCTGCAAAAACTAGAATAAGTAGCTCTGCCAAGCAGCACTTAGCCAAATAAAATATACGTCAACCTGAGCATCGAGTCGTTACAGTCGGACAAGATGATTCAATGATGATACAGCATCAGATCTCACTACAAAACTGCTTCATATTGCCTGTAAAACTGACCGATTGCTTCAAACACACTGTTTATGATGAACTGCACTTACTTCTTTCACATCCTGAACTCTAACAGTGAGTCAAACAAGCATTTTTTGATAAAAAAATACAGTAAAATTACAAATTAAGCTTTTCTATATTATCAACACATGAGAAGGATTCTGTGATATTGAAGATTGCTGCTGAAAATACAGGAATAAATGACACTTTACTATATATTCACACAGAAAACAGCTGTTTTACACTGCTATAATATTACACTGTTTTACTGTATTTATCATCTAATAAATTCAGCTTTAATCACAGGAATAAATGACACTTTACTATATATTCACATAGAAAACAGCTGTTTTACACTGATATAATATTACACTGTTTTACTGTATTTATCATCTAATAAATTCAGCTTTAATCACAGGAATAAATGACACTTTACTATATATTCACATAGAAAACAGCTGTTTTACACTGATATAATATTACACTGTTTTACTGTATTTATCATCTAATAAATTCAGCTTTAATCACAGGAATAAATGACACTTTACTATATATTCACATAGAAAACAGCTGTTTTACACTGATATAATATTACACTGTTTTACTGTATTTATCATCTAATAAATTCAGCTTTAATCACAGGAATAAATGACACTTTACTATATATTCACATAGAAAACAGCTGTTTTACACTGATATAATATTACACTGTTTTACTGTATTTATCATCTAATAAATTCAGCTTTAATCACTGGAATAAATGACACTTTACTATATATTCATATAGAAAACAGCTGTTTTACACTGATATAATATTACACTGTTTTACTGTATTTATCATCTAATAAATTCAGCTTTAATCACAGGAATAAATGACACTTTACTATATATTCACATAGAAAACAGCTGTTTTACACTGATATAATATTACACTATTTTGCTGTATTTATCATCTAATAAACTCAGCTTTGATGAGCAGACAAGACTAATTTACATTTATGCATTTGGCAGACGCTTTTTATCTAAAGCATTCAAGGAACACATTGATTCAGTTCTTGCTTTTCCTGGGATTGAACCCATGACCTTGGTGTTGCAAACACCAATGCTCTACTGATTGAGCTACAGGAAAGCTAATTACTGCATGAGCCGAACTATCTGTGACATTCACAGTCCAATGCATTTTCTTCTCTAATGTGAGTGAAACATCAAATTTAAGGAGAAATGTGAAGCATGATGGGATAAATCTCCGGGCTGATGACAGCCGTATGCAAGGCTGAAGGATAAAAGAGGAAGGAAAGTCATTTCAGAGGTGAGGCACATTTTTAAAATGCTTCTTATGCAACGATAACAAGCAATAGAAGGAGAAATGACGGCTTCACTTGTTAAACTCAACACTGCGCTGCTTTCTTCATTAGTCAGGGCTGTGCGTTCGGCTGCTTTCCTCTTTCAAGGGGAATAAATCCCATGCATTGGAAACATGACGGAGACGCAATCCAGGTTAATGGAATCTTTAAAAAAGTCCTGAAAGCCACATAAAAAACAGGTGTAAAGGCGGTTGCCATGACGACGGCAGCCCTCCAGTTCTGGGATGAAACCCCTTCAGACTCGACACACATCGACATACACTCATCTGAATTAAAATAAAGCATTTGCTCTCGATTTCTGCTCCGAATCAAGAGATTAGAAACGGGAAACTTCAGGCAGGAAACTCACTGTTTACTGATATTAATCCAGTTATTATTGTGTAAAAATTATTTAATCAGATGAATAAACATCCAAAGTCTCATTTATTAATGCAAAGTGACGTAAATAATGAAGGTTCTGGGATCCTGTAAATGTGATCAAACAAAATAAATGAGAGAATGATCGACAAAATAGTATTGGCGAGTTAACCGTAATTAGATTAATTATATATTTATATTATTTATATGTTTGTGTGTGTCTGAGTGTCTGTGTATGTGTGTTTGTGTGTATGAGTGTGTGTTTGCGTGTGTCTGTTTGTGTCTGAGTGTGTGTGTGCGTGTGCACGTGTGTGTCTGAGAGTGTGTGTGTCTGAGTGTGTGTGTGTGCACGTGTGTGTCTGAGAGTGTGTGTGTCTGAGTGTCTGTGTGTGAGTGTGTGTGTACATATATAAAAAAATGTTTTATGTTTGCTTAAGTTTAATAACTGAAAGATGAAATTTACTTATTTAACCGATATTTTTCTTTCGAGATATTTTATTCAACTGGATGGATTCTCGTGGAAAAATACATGTTGGATGCACTAAATAACTCTTTTTAAGTAAAAGCATCTGGAGGAATAAGAGCAAATGCATGAGAATCCGCAGGGATGAAAATAAATGACGCACTGGTCATTCTCACCGTCCTTCTTCATCTCTGTGAAAGCAGCCGCGATCAAAAGCACTTCCACTCCGCGAATATAAAGCGCCGCGGCCTTCGAGTCTCAAACACCAACGACCCGCAGCTCATATGAAGCCGCGGTGAAGCATCATAAAGGACCTGAAAGAAGCCTTTCACTGCGGCTCATCAGTGCTGGGGAGGAAGAATGCGTCTACATGTTCAAAAACACACGCAGATTGTATGCAGTGCGTGTATCGAGGTGAATAGGTGAACAGAACACACACACAAATACACGCACAAAAACATACACACACACTTACACTGACATGCACGCACGCACACAAACACACACACAGTCTCACATATGCAGAAACACACACACACACATACACACACACACACACACACACACACACTCATGGCACTGATGTTCACTGTGACTCTGAGGACGAAAGAGCCATGAATCAGAGATGTGGTGTCTCTGGAGGACGGACGGGTCGCCTGGAGCTCGAGACGAGCGTGATAAAGTCTCTGGATGATGAGGAATGAGAGCGGCTGCGTATGCGTGAGCGTGAGGAGTGTGTGAATGCGTGAGCGTGAGGAGTGTGTGAATGCGTGAGCGTGAGGAGTGTGTGAATGCGTGAGCGTGAGGAGTGTGTGAGTGCGTGAGCGTGAGGAGTGTGTGAGTGCGTGAGCGTGAGGAGTGTGTGAGTGCGTGAGCGTGAGGAGTGTGTGAGTGCGTGAGCGTGAGGAGTGTGTGAGTGCGTGAGCGTGAGGAGTGTGTGAATGCGTGAGCGTGGGGAGTGTGTGAGTGCGTGAGCGTGGGGAGTGTGTGACTGCGTGAGCGTGAGGAGTGTGTGAATGCGTGAGCGTGGGGAGTGTGTGACTGCGTGAGCGTGAGGAGTGTGTGAATGCGTGAGCGTGAGGAGTGTGTGAATGCGTGAGCGTGGGGAGTGTGTGAATGCGTGAGCGTGGGGAGTGTGTGACTGCGTGAGCGTGGGGAGTGTGAATGCGTGAGCGTGAGGAGTGTGTGAGTGCGTGAGCGTGAGGAATGTGTGAATGCGTGAGCGTGAGGAGTGTGTGAATGCGTGAGCGTGGGGAGTGTGTGAATGCGTGAGCGTGGGGAGTGTGTGAATGCGTGAGCGTGGGGAGTGTGTGAATGCGTGAGCGTGGGGAGTGTGTGAATGCGTGAGCGTGAGGAGTGTGTGAATGCGTGAGCGTGAGGAGTGTGTGAATGCGTGAGCGTGAGGAGTGTGTGAGTGCGTGAGCGTGAGGAGTGTGTGAGTGCGTGAGCGTGAGGAGTGTGTGAGTGCGTGAGCGTGAGGAGTGTGTGAGTGCGTGAGCGTGAGGAGTGTGTGAGTGCGTGAGCGTGAGGAGTGTGTGAGTGCGTGAGCGTGAGGAGTGTGTGAGTGCGTGAGCGTGAGGAGTGTGTGAATGCGTGAGCGTGAGGAGTGTGTGAATGCGTGAGCGTGAGGAGTGTGTGAGTGCGTGAGCGTGAGGAGTGTGTGAGTGCGTGAGCGTGAGGAGTGTGTGAGTGCGTGAGCGTGAGGAGTGTGTGAGTGCGTGAGCGTGAGGAGTGTGTGAGTGCGTGAGCGTGAGGAGTGTGTGAGTGCGTGAGCGTGAGGAGTGTGTGAATGCGTGAGCGTGGGGAGTGTGTGACTGCGTGAGCGTGGGGAGTGTGTGACTGCGTGAGCGTGGGGAGTGTGTGAATGCGTGAGGAGTGTGTGAATGCGTGAGCGTGGGGAGTGTGTGAATGCGTGAGCGTGGGGAGTGTGTGAGTGCGTGAGCGTGGGGAGTGTGTGAGTGCGTGAGCGTGAGGAGTGTGTGAGTGCGTGAGCGTGAGGAGTGTGTGAGTGCGTGAGCGTGAGGAGTGTGTGAGTGCGTGAGCGTGAGGAGTGTGTGAGTGCGTGAGCGTGAGGAGTGTGTGAGTGCGTGAGCGTGAGGAGTGTGTGAGTGCGTGAGCGTGAGGAGTGTGTGAGTGCGTGAGCGTGAGGAGTGTGTGAGTGCGTGAGCGTGAGGAGTGTGTGAGTGCGTGAGCGTGGGGAGTGTGTGACTGCGTGAGCGTGGTGAGTGTGTGACTGCGTGAGCGTGAGGAGTGTGTGAATGCGTGAGCGTGGGGAGTGTGTGAATGCGTGAGCGTGAGGAGTGTGTGACTGCGTGAGCGTGGGGAGTGTGTGAATGCGTGAGCGTGGGGAGTGTGTGACTGCGTGAGCGTGAGGAGTGTGTGAGTGCGTGAGCGGGGGGAGTGTGTGAGTGCGTGAGCGTGAGGAGTGTGTGAATGCGTGAGCGTGGGGAGTGTGTGAGTGCGTGAGCGTGGGGAGTGTGTGAGTGCGTGAGCGTGGGGAGTGTGTGAATGCGTGAGCGTGAGGAGTGTGTGAGTGCGTGAGCGTGGGGAGTGTGTGAGTGCGTGAGCGTGGGGAGTGTGTGAGTGCGTGAGCGTGGGGAGTGTGTGAATGCGTGAGCGTGGGGAGTGTGTGAATGCGTGAGCGTGGGGAGTGTGTGAGTGCGTGAGCGTGGGGAGTGTGTGAGTGCGTGAGCGTGGGGAGTGTGTGAATGCGTGAGCGTGAGGAGTGTGTGAGTGCGTGAGCGTGGGGAGTGTGTGAATGCGTGAGCGTGAGGAGTGTGTGAATGCGTGAGCGTGGGGAGTGTGTGAGTGCGTGAGCGTGGGGAGTGTGTGAGTGCGTGAGCGTGGGGAGTGTGTGAATGCGTGAGCGTGAGGAGTGTGTGACTGCGTGAGCGTGAGGAGTGTGTGAGTGCGTGAGCGTGAGGAGTGTGTGAGTGCGTGAGCGTGGGGAGTGTGTGAATGCGTGAGCGTGAGGAGTGTGTGAGTGCGTGAGCGTGAGGAGTGTGTGAGTGCGTGAGCGTGAGGAGTGTGTGAGTGCGTGAGCGTGAGGAGTGTGTGAGTGCGTGAGCGTGAGGAGTGTGTGAGTGCGTGAGCGTGAGGAGTGTGTGAGTGCGTGAGCGTGAGGAGTGTGTGAGTGCGTGAGCGTGAGGAGTGTGTGAGTGCGTGAGCGTGGGGAGTGTGTGAATGCGTGAGCGTGGGGAGTGTGTGAATGCGTGAGCGTGGGGAGTGTGTGAATGCGTGAGCGTGGGGAGTGTGTGAATGCGTGAGCGTGGGGAGTGTGTGACTGCGTGAGCGTGAGGAGTGTGTGAGTGCGTGAGCGTGAGGAGTGTGTGAATGCGTGAGCGTGGGGAGTGTGTGAATGCGTGAGCGTGGGGAGTGTGTGAATGCGTGAGCGTGAGGAGTGTGTGAGTGCGTGAGCGTGAGGAGTGTGTGAATGCGTGAGCGTGAGGAGTGTGTGAGTGCGTGAGCGTGGGGAGTGTGTGACTGCGTGAGCGTGAGGAGTGTGTGAGTGCGTGAGCGTGAGGAGTGTGTGAATGCGTGAGCGTGGGGAGTGTGTGACTGCGTGAGCGTGAGGAGTGTGTGAGTGCGTGAGCGTGAGGAGTGTGTGAATGCGTGAGCGTGGGGAGTGTGTGACTGCGTGAGCGTGAGGAGTGTGTGAGTGCGTGAGCGTGAGGAGTGTGTGAGTGCGTGAGCGTGAGGAGTGTGTGAGTGCGTGAGCGTGAGGAGTGTGTGAGTGCGTGAGCGTGGGGAGTGTGTGACTGCGTGAGCGTGAGGAGTGTGTGAGTGCGTGAGCGTGAGGAGTGTGTGAATGCGTGAGCGTGGGGAGTGTGTGAATGCGTGAGCGTGAGGAGTGTGTGAGTGCGTGAGCGTGAGGAGTGTGTGAGTGCGTGAGCGTGAGGAGTGTGTGAGTGCGTGAGCGTGAGGAGTGTGTGAATGCGTGAGCGTGGGGAGTGTGTGAATGCGTGAGCGTGGGGAGTGTGTGAGTGCGTGAGCGTGAGGAGTGTGTGAATGCGTGAGCGTGGGGAGTGTGTGAATGCGTGAGCGTGAGGAGTGTGTGAGTGCGTGAGCGTGAGGAGTGTGTGAGTGCGTGAGCGTGAGGAGTGTGTGAGTGCGTGAGCGTGAGGAGTGTGTGAATGCGTGAGCGTGGGGAGTGTGTGAATGCGTGAGCGTGGGGAGTGTGTGAATGCGTGAGCGTGGGGAGTGTGTGAATGCGTGAGCGTGGGGAGTGTGTGAATGCGTGAGCGTGAGGAGTGTGTGAGTGCGTGAGCGTGAGGAGTGTGTGAATGCGTGAGCGTGGGGAGTGTGTGAATGCGTGAGCGTGAGGAGTGTGTGAGTGCGTGAGCGTGAGGAGTGTGTGAATGCGTGAGCGTGGGGAGTGTGTGAATGCGTGAGCGTGGGGAGTGTGTGAATGCGTGAGCGTGGGGAGTGTGTGAATGCGTGAGCGTGAGGAGTGTGTGAGTGCGTGAGCGTGAGGAGTGTGTGAATGCGTGTTCAGTCATTAAGCTCTTCAGCAGAGACTGAAGAACACAGAGGTCACTGTCCTCACGACTGACCGAACGCTGGCCACTGGACACACACACACACACACACACACACACACACACACCCTTTCTCTCTTACTCTCACACACGCACTCTCTTCTGATGAAATACAAACACACACAGAGAGACAGAAACTCACACATGCACACACACTCTTTCTCTTTCACTCACTCACACACACACACTCTTTCTCTCTCCCTCACACTTTCTCTCTCTCTCACTCACTCACATACACACACACACACACACATAATTTCTCTCTCACTCACACACACTCTTTCTCTCTCCCTCACACTTTCTCTCTCACTCACTCACATACACACACACACACACACACACACAATTTCTCTCTCACTCACACACACTCTTTCTCTTTCCCTCATACACAGACAAGAGAGAAAGAGCGTTCAGTTTGTGTTCGATCGCTGTGATTGTGTGACTGAATTCATCAACACAATCCCTCGTTAGTGAAGCAGCTCGTTAGAGTCTCGCTGATTGATTTGTGTTTGCATTCGGCTCAGTTTGTGTTGATCAGGAATAAAGCGCTTTAAACTCGCTTCAACACAACATTCATGCTCATCAAACACGTGACGGATTCTTTATCACTTTGTTTGAATCAGCTTTGGATATTAAAATAAAAACTGTGGCGGTAGTTTTCCTTTTTTGTCAAATAAGTGCATTTGATAAATACCGAAAGAAACACTTTCATATGCTAAACTGAACATCATTAAAAACAAATATCCACTTCAGACAAGTGTGTGTGTGTGTCTGTATACCTATATTATACAGTTAATTATTTCAGAATGTTTTATATATATATATATATGTATATGTACACACACACACACACATCGACGACACGCCGCTGTTTACACAGAAACACACACACAGATCTCACGCGTGTGAAGCAACAGTGTGTGTGTGTGTGTGTGTTTCTGTGTAAACAGCGGCGTGTCGTCGATCAGAGGAGATTCCCTCAGGAGAGCGTCTGTAACGGATCGCGCTCGAATCTTTATCGCTAATCAAAGTCAAGTTCATTAACCAGTGCTGCTCCATCAATTAGTGTGAGACTGCGAACAGATAAACAAGCTAATTAAACTTTAACGATTTGATAGTGGGTTTGTGCAAACAGAGTGAAGCTTGTGTTTCGTCCGGTTTCCTCTGTCGTGTGGTGAATAAACACACACACACACACACACACACACACACACACACACACACACACTAATGCGCTTCACACACACATTCAATCAGCTGATGTTTCATTTAACAGAATTCCTCTAAAGTTATTATCTTTGTGCAGAAATACAGAGAGAAGAAGCTTGAAGAACATGAGAATGTGTGTTTGTATGAATTTATTACAGCAAAGATGAATAATCTTGAAAAAAACAAATGTTTTCGGCAAACACACAACAAACTAGTTTAACGACGAGCTCGTTTACAACATTTCATATTCACAAATTATTAAATACCAAAGGCGAGCAAGAAACAAACAAACAAACCAGCCAACACACACACACACACACACACACAGACACAGACACGCACTCTCACATACACATACACACATATTCACACACATACACACTTTCTCACTCACTCACTCACTCACTCACTCACTCACTCACTCACACACACACACTTTCTCAAAACAACCAAATAAAAACAAACTAACACACACACAGATACACCCACACACACACATGCTGACACAGACACACACATATACACAAACACACACACATACGCACATGCACACACACACATGCACTCTCACATACACACACATACACACACACATATTCACACACATACACACTTTCTCACTCACTCACACACTCACACTTTCTCAAAACAACCAGATCAAAACAAACCAACACACACACAGATACACCCCCACACACACACGCTGACACAGACACACACATATACACACACACACACATTCGCACACACACACACACACACACACACACAGACACATACACGCCCTCTCACATACACACATACACACACAAACACACATGCTCACAGACACATACACACTTTCTCACTCTCACACACACACACTTTCTAAAAACAAACAAACAAAAAACAAACCAACACATACACACACACTCATTTTCTCAAAACAAACAAACCAACCAACACGCGCACACACACACACACACAGCTTTGTAACAACATGAGTTAATGATTCATAATTTACATGAAAATAGTAAGAGAGAAAGAAAGAGACCTGTCTCGAGAGCAGCAGATGTTCTGGGGTCAAAGGTCAAAGTTCAGCACAAAAAACCCCCAATAACCTCCAGCTCTCTGTTTATACACAGACCTGAAGAAACACGTGAGCGATTACGGTGGGAAGATCTTAATGAAGCTCATCAGCGGCGCAAACGAGTTTCACGTTCACTGGAAATTGGTAATTTTGTCCTCGTTATGATTTCTGGCGAGGGCAACGCCGTTCATCGCACGCGTATCAGAACTGCGAAACACACGCGTTTAATTCATTTATAGGCCTCAAATGAGTCTCATGCATAATTAATGCAGGTTTGTTCAAATGATGGTTGTCATCGGAGGACAACAAAGATCTGCTGAAGATCCGACTTTTCTTCAATGAAAGAACATTTCTATTTATCCGCGTCCTTCCGATGACCTTTTCAATCAGCAGGAGAAAATGTAATCAAAACACAAATACTAGAAGCAGAAAACATTAACATAGTTATAATATTAATATTAACATAATATTAATTGATCTCTAGACTTGTTGTGTAGACACAACTATTTGTGGCTTTCCTGTGTGTCTAACAGTAGAGAGCAGCGCTTGCAACATCAAGGTCATGGGTTTGATTCCCAGGGAAAGCAAGAACTGATTAGAATGTCAATGTGTGTCTTGAATGCGATGATAAAAGCAGCTGATAAATGCAGGAATGTGCAATATAAACTATCTAACTGCTCAAGCTCCGCCCACTGCAACAGGAAGCGAATGATTGACATGTAAAGTGACCAATCACAGATCACGTCATTCAACCATGCCATCCAGCTGTTAATTGATCTGAAATAGTTTGTTGCTTCATAATAGATAAACAAATAAATAAAATATAATAAAAAATAAATATTACACTGTTTTACCAAATATTACACTGAATTTATCATCTAATAAATTCAGCTTTAATCACAGGAATAAATGACACTTTACTATATATTCACATAGAAAACAGCTGTTTTACACTGATATAATATTACACTGTTTTACTGTATTAATCATCTAATAAATTCAGCTTTAATCACAGGAATAAATGACACTTTACTATATATTCACATAGAAAACAGCTGTTTTACACTGATATAATATTACACTGTTTTACTGTATTTATCATCTAATAAATTCAGCTTTAATCACAGGAATAAATGACACTTTACTATATATTCACATAGAAAACAGCTGTTTTACACTGATATAATATTACACTGTTTTACTGTATTTATCATCTAATAAATTCAGCTTTAATCACAGGAATAAATGACACTTTACTATATATTCACATAGAAAACAGCTGTTTTACACTGATATAATATTACACTGTTTTACTGTATTTATCACTAATAAATTCAGCTTTAATCACAGGAATAAATGACACTTTACTATATATTCACATAGAAAACAGCTGTTTTACACTGATATAATATTACACTGTTTTACTGTATTTATCATCTAATAAATTCAGCTTTAATCACAGGAATAAATTACACTTTACTATATATTCACATAGAAAACAGCTGTTTTACACTGATATAATATTACACTGTTTTACTGTATTTATCATCTAATAAATTCAGCTTTAATCACAGGAATAAATTACACTTTACTATATATTCACATAGAAAACAGCTGTTTTACACTGATATAATATTACACTGTTTTACTGTATTTATCATCTAATAAATTCAGCTTTAATCACAGGAATAAATGACACTTTACTATATATTCACATAGAAAACAGCTGTTTTACACTGATATAATATTACACTGTTTTACTGTATTTATCACTAATAAATTCAGCTTTAATCACAGGAATAAATGACACTTTACTATATATTCACATAGAAAACAGCTGTTTTACACTGATATAATATTACACTGTTTTACTGTATTTATCATCTAATAAATTCAGCTTTAATCACAGGAATAAATGACACTTTACTATATATTCACATAGAAAACAGCTGTTTTACACTGATATAATATTACACTGTTTTACTGTATTTATCATCTAATAAATTCAGCTTTAATCACAGGAATAAATGACACTTTACTATATATTCACATAGAAAACAGCTGTTTTACACTGATATAATATTACACTGTTTTACTGTATTTATCATCTAATAAATTCAGCTTTAATCACAGGAATAAATGACACTTTACTATATATTCACATAGAAAACAGCTGTTTTACACTGATATAATATTACACTGTTTTACTGTATTTATCATCTAATAAATTCAGCTTTAATCACAGGAATAAATGACACTTTACTATATATTCACATAGAAAACAGCTGTTTTACACTGATATAATATTACACTGTTTTACTGTATTTATCATCTAATAAATTCAGCTTTAATCACAGGAATAAATGACACTTTACTATATATTCACATAGAAAACAGCTGTTTTACACTGATATAATATTACACTGTTTTACTGTATTTATCATCTAATAAATTCAGCTTTAATCACAGGAATAAATTACACTTTACTATATATTCACATAGAAAACAGCTGTTTTACACTGATATAATATTACACTGTTTTACTGTATTTATCATCTAATAAATTCAGCTTTAGTGAGCTTTTAAAAAAATAAACGTATTTGCTACTGAACGCAAAAAAAAAAAATCTGCTTAATATCTGATGCCACTAACATGGAAAAATGTCAAAATCAAATAAAGAAATCTGGTTCTTTGTTTCCAAGCAGATTTTTAAAATAAAAAAATAAAACATAAAAACACTTAAACCTGGTTTCTAGAAGTTGTATGAGATTAGAGCTTGACTAATCATTACCTGTTGGATAATCATCAGATGGACTGTTTCCCAAACCTGAGACTAATGACTCCCTGAGAAATCTCATCATCTTCATCATCATCATCAGGGCTGTATTGGACGGTGGGGGTTTGATCGGTGTGATCGAGCTCTGAGTCCATGATAAGACTAACATAAATTCATTGAGCTGACAGACACCCCGAGGGAGCGATCGATCACAGCCGTCACGGGACGCCACAACAAACCTGGAGGAACTTCAGCCGTTTGCTTTCATCTGCTTAGCTGTGAATGATTCTCAGTGCGTGTCTTAATGTGTTTCCATCTCAAACGGCACTGACAGTATCGATTGAACTGAATAATTTAAAAAGTGTTTTTAAAGCTGCTTTAGGGCTGAGATTGTGTTTCATAATTGATGAATTTTACAACATTATCAATGTCATTTTCCTGTTTATTACTGTGAAGCTGCTTTGAAACAAACGGCACTGTATGAAGATCTTAAAAATAAAGGGAAGGATCTAAAGAACCTTTATAAAAGATTAAATGGATGTTCTTCATACAACCATCAATCCAAATAAAGAACCTTTACTTCTTAATTAACATGAGTTCAAAGACTCCCTTTTATCTGATGTCACCATATGAACAATAACGATAGACTAGTTAACAATAATTTAATGCTAGTTATGATCTAAAGTTGGTTGCTTAGACAACTTACCATCAAATGAATGTTCTTGTTTGTGAAGTAGATCCACGTTTCAAGATCCTTTAGAGCAACAAGAAGAAATCTCATCCAATAACAGAGAAAGTTCATTTAAGAGCTCAGCGGCTGTTAGAAACGACCAATTAACTCCTGCGGCACCTCCTCGTTTAACAGGGTAAATACAGAGGAGAACATGATTGTTTTCTTGATTGCACTTGAAAGCCTCGGCAAACCAACCCGACAAAACATCTTCATCAAAGTAAGAGCTGAACATGTTACAGAAAGAGTGTGAAAGAGTGTGAGTGTGACCGCAAATCTGCTGTTCGTTATTTACTTTATACATATATATTCACAGCAGATTTAAAATTTTGGAGAAAATCTGATTATATTTTTGGAGGAAATTAAAAAGAATTTTAACATTTGTTTTTGAAGGACTAAATATATTAAATGAGTAGAATTATTTATTTTATAAAATCTGATAAAAATGTGGAAGTTAGATTTTTTATAAATTTATTGAAATTGGTGATTTTATTGTGGTTGATACTGATGAGATTGATGAGTGCAGCTGAAAAGAGACGTTTTAGACAAACGTTTGTTGAAGAACAGCATTGAGGAGTCGTTCCCAATCCCGGTCAAGAGGGAACGCTCTCAGAATGTTATGAGCTAACGTTCTTCCAGTAAAGTTAATTTTGTTTATGAAATGTTATAGTTGGATGATCATCTAACATTTTTCTTAAATTGAAACGTCAGGTAACGTGTTTTGGAAAAAAAAAAAAACGTTTTCTTAACGCAAAGAACGTTCTTAACGTTTTCTTAATGCAAAGAAAAAGGTTTTTAAATATAAAAAAAATCTGGACGTTTTGAATGTTCAGAGAACTTAAAATGAATATTAGCAAAACACACGTTTTTGTTTGCAAAGATAAGAGCAAAAACATGAATTCAAGTTAATGGTAAGTTTGAATATGCAACAATGTAGTCAACTTGAAATGTGAAGTTGTGCAAGTGACAACTTATATATTTGAGTTGACTAAACTTAAAATTAAGGCAGCACAAAAAACTAGAATTTTTAAGTTGAAGCAACAATTTCTTACAGTGTACAACACATATGGCCTCTAATTTTAAAGATATCTTAACTGGGATTTTTGGAATTTGACAGCCTTAGAAAAGAGAGCATGAAGATCCTCCTGAACCTGCTACAGAATTAAAGAAAGCCAAACATTTTTGAAACGACATGCAGGTGAGTTAATAAAGTAAATGATTAATTTCCAGGTGAATTATTTATATACTTTAGAATTTATATACTATATATACTTTCAAAAGCAGTCCAAATTCTCACATTTCTTCTTCTCAAATCTTGAGAATCCATATCAATATCAATAAATATCAAGGAGTTCCTGCATCACTAAATGGTATGACATTTCCCAAGGATGCTTCGCTCCACAGTGTTGCTTACAAGACAATGGAGATCTTTGCTTCAGTCGATACTCGCGTTCAAGGACAGATCAACATGTTTCCTCCTACAGGGATGAAGGATAGCACTATATACATCAATAATATAGAAATGTGTTTTGTGACTCACGGAACAGAACATGAGGTTCATGCACACATGCGATGCACAGAACGCTGTTTCTATTCCAGTCACAGAGACTCTTTCTCCAACATGCCACTTATTTAATGAACGTGGGCCGGATACAGCAGCTTTTATACTCGCTCTTTAGATATCAGCCTTTCAGTTCTCAAAGGTAAGAAACAACAAGATGACCTTCTGTCACAGTATTTAGTAATGGCGTAACAATATATCATATGCTGGAAGTCTGACTGATCAGTGAAAAACATTCTGGTTTTATGAAACCAAAAACTAAAGACTAAAACAGTCAAACTAATAATATAAAATTAATAGTTGTGGAGAGACGCATTCAAAGTCAACGTGAGACAGAAAAATAGCGTGATCCTGTTAGTCAGGATTTTTACTGTTAACTAAAACTACTGTTTTCGGTAATTAAAATAAAGTGGAAATAAAATATAAATATTTGACGAACAACTTAAACTTGGAAAACTTCCACAAAAATGAGAAATGTTGAAAACTGAAAAAAGTCACAAAATATATTAATAATAATAATATCATTATATAATATATATATAATATTAATTTATAATAATAATATTATTATTATTATAAAGCACATCACAAAATCACTGCAGCTTTAAACTCAAAATAAAATGAAAACTGAAAAAAATAATAATATATATAAATACTATTTACTGCTGTCAAATCAATTAATCACATCTAATATAAAGGTTTGTGTTTATACAATACGTGTGTGTGTGTGTGTGTGTGTGTGTATTCTGTATTATATGTACAAACACAAATATTTATGCTTAATATATATGTATAAATATATATGTGTGTATATAAATAAACACACACACACACACACAAAATACGTATATGTATATATATAAAGAACATTTTATGTTTTAGGATTAATCATAATTTATCGATTTGACAGCATTAACATACATATATATAGTAAAATACATTATTATAATATATAAATATTAATATAAAATACATAAATGCTATAGTAGTATACAAATAAAACATGACCTGAAGTGGCTTAATGCTTCATTTCTACATCCAAACGTTCAGTTTCAGTTCGATAATCATAGAAACAGCCGTTTTATGGAAAATACAACAACATGATTTAAATATGTTTGATAATAATAATAACTGTTGAGTTGTTCTCTCTGTGTTCAGGTGAGCATGTTGACTTCAAAGCATCACTGAATCTTTCTCTCAGATCAATAAATCCCACCAAACGCTCCTGCTATTAATGCGCCGCATTTGTAAACGTGTCAAACTGCATTTGTTGTTGTTGGAAAAACATCATTCGTTCCAACAGAATTCATAATTCAAACTCACACTGATTAACATGAAAGAGGTTTGATGATCGTGAACGAAGCGCTTTGAAACTGAAGAAGTGATTCATCACATCTGTTCTTCATTTCAGAGGATTCAGATGTTTGCATTCTCCGCATGAATCCGCTCGAGTGAGTCGTGTGACCTCAACATACACACATGTCAGAAGAGGCGCTGTTTGTTTTGCGTCTGGTTTCTCTTTCCTGAGGCGGAGACGCTTCTGTTGACCTTTCATTCCAGCCCAAGATCTTCATGTCAGATATGTTGAAACGACTCCTTCAGGGTTTCTCGTGTGTCAGAATGAAGTTTATACTAAGTAAGTTTTCATATGACATTTCTTCAGGAAGATGTTGTGCATGTATTGCCTTTTTGCTGCTTCGTATTGATTTGAAATGGTTGGCTACAAGAGATGCGATTATGCTTTGTTTGATCTTGCTTTTCATACCGTGTGTATCAGAGCTGCTGGTGAAGGTTAAAGATCTGCAAAGCTTCAAAGATAAATGTTGTTCTCGTCTCTCAAACGCAAGAACTGATCCTGAACTGCCTGAAACGAATCATCAGTAATTCATTATATTATATATATACATATATTATATATATCTCGTCTCCATATAATTACCATATAAAGTAATGCCTTGAGATACGAGCATAATCCGTCCCAGGATGAGCTCGTAACTCGAGTTGCTCGTATCTCAAATCATTTTCCATAATATGTATTATTATGTAACACTCATAACTCGTGCTGCTCCCAGCTTAATACTGGTGAATCACTCGTTGCCCCCGGTAACCCCCGCTGTAAAACCAAGCTGCCTCTAGTGGAGATCATATGCAATTACCCATAAATGAGGAGCTTGAGCTGCTGCGAGTGTTGAACACCTCTAGCGTCTGGAAGCTGCTCGCATCTCAAATATTTACTCGTATCTCAAATATTTACTCGCATCTCAAATATTTACTCGCGTCTCAAATATTTACTCGCGTCTCAAATATTTACTCGCATCTCAAATATTTACTCGCGTCTCAAATATTTACTCGCATCTCAAATATTTACTCGCATCTCAAATATTTACTCGCGTCTCAAATATTTACTCGCGTCTCAAATATTTACTCGCATCTCAAATATTTACTCGTATCTCAAATATTTACTCGCATCTCAAATATTTACTCGCGTCTCAAATATTTACTCGCATCTCAAATATTTACTCGCGTCTCAAATATTTACTCGCGTCTCAAATATTTACTCGCGTCTCAAATATTTACTCGCGTCTCAAATATTTACTCGCGTCTCAAATATTTACTCGTGTCTCAAATATTTACTCGTATCTCAAATATTCACTCGTATCTCAAAGCAAAAATTGCTCAAAGGCCCTCTCGTAGTTTGGAATACTCGAATGTTGGGACACTCATATCTCAAGGTATTACTGAAATTGTAACAATGTGACTAATTTGCATAATGAACAGTAGATCAAATAGAACAAATAGATCTAAATGGCTCTTTTTTTTTAAAATGCTAATTCAAGTTAAATCTCGCTAAAAACATGCTATTTGATGTTAAATCTCGCTAACAACATGCTAATTCATGCTAAATCTCACTAGCGACATGCTAGTCAACGGTAAATCTTGCTAGTGACTTACTAATTCACGTTACATCTCGCTAGCAACATGCTAATTTACGCTAAATCTCACTAACGACATGCTAATTGATACTAAATCTTGCTTGCAAAATGCTAATTCACGCTAAATCTTGCTTGCGACATGCTAATTTACGCTAAATCTCACTAACGACATGCTAATTGATACTAAATCTCGTTTGCAACATGCTAATTCACGCTAAATCTTGTTAGCGACATGCTAATTCATACTAAATCTCGCTAACAAATGCTAATTCACGTTAAATTACGCTAGCGACATGCTAATTCAAGCTAAATCTCACTAGCGACATGCTAGTCAACATTAAATCTTGTTAGCGACTTGCTAATTAACGCTAAAACTCGCTAGCGACATGATAATTCACAATCAAATTTAATTTATTATACGTTTTTTATACAAAAGAGGTTGGATGGTGAACTGGAGTGAGGTGTGCGCTTTAGTAAGGCAGTGGGTGTAGTTCTGGAGAACAAGAGTGTGGGATCAGTGTTCATGTGTGTGTGTGTGTGTGTGTGCGCCATTCTCTGAACTTCTGATTCTGGTAATGCTCTTGGTGTGACTGTAATTTAATGTCAAAAAGGTCTAAATGGCTCTTACATTGACGAGCTTCTTAACAGTTAAGGCTGAGAATTGGGGATTTCAGGTTGATTTGGGGAAAAAGTAACCCCGAATTCATCCTACATCCGATGAGTTGTGTGAAAATAAGTCACACTGTAGATCAAACATGATTTTCAATGGAGAATCAAAGATGATCAGATTGAAATACACCCGCAGATAGTGATACGAACACACGTAACCAGGTCACACACTGAATAAGCGAAAGAATCAGCATGCTGATTGATTTGGCACGCTTCACTGATGCATCACATGTGAACCGGCAGATGCGTCACGTAAATGTGCGTGTTTCTAATCTCAAGATTATCTGACACACATTTGAGGATGATCTGAGGAAAGATCAGGGATTCATTAAGTATGTGAAAATGATACCACACCATGAGATGAAGAATCAGAGGAACTTCCTTTCTATACAAATCTTCCAAGGTTTTCTTGGATTGGCGTCCACAGATGGTCAGTTACCAGACAGGAAATGTTATGAAATCTGGCATGTTTATAGAGGAGAGTGTCGAATCAAAGTTTGGCAGTGATGCATTAAATTGATCAAAAGTGAGAGTGAAGACATTTATAATGTTCGTAAAGATTCTATTTCAAATAAGCTTTCTATTCATCAAGGAACCCTAAAGATAAATGTATCACTTTCCACTTATCAACACTGATAATAATCATAAATATTTGTTGAGCATCAAATCATGTGACTGAAGACTGGAGTAATGATGCTGAAAATAGAGCTTTAATCACAGGAATAAATGACACTTTACTATATATTCACATAGAAAACAGCTGTTTTACACTGATATAATATTACACTGTTTTACTGTATTTATCATCTAATAAATTCAGCTTTAATCACAGGAATAAATGACACTTTACTATATATTCACATAGAAAACAGCTGTTTTACACTGATATAATATTACACTGTTTTACTGTATTTATCATCTAATAAATTCAGCTTTAATCACAGGAATAAATGACACTTTACTATATATTCACATAGAAAACAGCTGTTTTACACTGTATTTATCATCTAATAAATTAAACTTTAATCACAGGAATAAATGACACTTTACTATATATTCGCATAGAAAACCATGCTTTTAAAGTGTAAAAATAAATCACATTTTTACTATATTTAAATACAAAAAAAAAGCACCCGAAAGAAATCTTACCAACCCCAGTCTTATTTTAAACAACAGATTTATTTATAGCAGATTCCGGGTCTGTGAATCAAATCCCCCATTGTCACCAAAACTAAAAATACAACTAAATATTATATGCATATACCATAAGAAAAGAAAAGTTGCTTCACAACTTCTAAGAACATACAGGAACCTCACAAACTAATTCATGTGGATTTATTTATGAGCTTATTATTTATGGATATTTTGTAAGCACACATCTCAAGCAACTTCAACACATTCATGCCCTGCAGAAGTCTGGAGGATTGTGTGCGATTGATGTAAGCTGTAGATCACATGATTGCTGTGTGAATTCACACACAGATCTGGCTCTAATGCGCCTGCATTATTTATGCATACAGTTGCAGCACATGCAGTTTGCAGACAACCTTACTTGTACTTTTTGGTGGTGAGTTGTGAAGGACTTGATTTCCCAGGAGAGCCGTTCCGTCTCTGCTTGTGCGTTTGCTCGGCTCCGGCAGAAATGGTTATGTCCCTCCATAAAACGCTGTATTGTTATTTTCTCTTGAAGGCTATTAAAATAGACATCGTTTCAAATGCATAATTACAGTGCAGTGATTGACTGCCGAGCATTTAAAGCGGCTCTTTGCTCGTAAAAATCATTTTAGCTGCTATTTCACAGCAGGAATAATATTTGGCCTTCGACTTATTTTGTAAAAGCATAATCCAGCTTGATTAAAGGCTAAGTGAGAGGCTCTATAGCAGCGCTGATGGGTTCAATCTCCATTTACTGGCCAGAACGGGAAAAAACCTCTGAAAATCACAAGCTTCAATGTATGGAAACCATTTCTGCCACAGAAGGGATAAAAAAACATGCTTTGGTAAATCATAATTATGATATTAAATACTTAATGAGATAAAATGTCGACATGATGCTAAGTTCAATAATGATATCCTTTGGAATAGTTTTAGCTTGAATGTATTTGGTCTGTTGATCATTGCTAGTATAGACTTGCTACTGCTAATAGACACACAGTGTGAGTGTGTAAGATTTGCTGCTGCTGCATAAACACACACATGAATCCCATTGCAGATCTAGGCAGGTGGAGGGCTTCAGAGGAAACACTAAACCAGACTATTTAAATATTGAGCAAGCCATCTTATTGGCTGCAGGTTCAGCAGAGGCCAATCAGCTTGAGGCATGAAGTAATGACGCGATTGCGAGAGTTTCATGACTGAAGAAGATTAATAAGAAAGAAATGTTGAGTTTAACACAATAACTAATCAGTAAATGTATCTGTAGTGTTCTCATGCAGTGTGTGTGACTAAACGGCAAGTTAAACCATAGCCAATGAAGACAAGGTCGTAGCAAGGTCGATTATTTACTTTCCCTTTATCTTGAACATATAGCGTGTGGTGAAAACTGTAATAAAACAATACAACATTCAGTGTCCATATCTTGGATAATCATTTAATCATACACAACTATAACATAAACAATAAGTGCTATTCAGAATGTAGCAGCAGTTATAATAGCTGTTAGCATCGATGCTAGCTCGTTTTTAATAACTCATTAAAAATAATTTATTACAACAAATATTAGTAAATATATAATCTTAAACGTGTCTAATATCCCTTCGATGAACCTACAGCATTGCCTCTATGATATTTTATAGCGGATGAACGAGATTGAAGTGTCTGTTTTGGCGTTTTCTAGCGGAACCAGAAAAGCGCTAACCGGAAGTGACCTAACAGGAAGTGACATCACATAAATTATATTAGTTTTGTACAAACGAGGAAGAAAAACAGAGAAACAAGCAAGAACTCCACATTCTTCCTAAGAACCAGTGCAAACAAAAATAAAGCATATATTAGGAAATTATATTCCTTAAAGAACAACACAACTCTATAAATTAACATTACTGAACAATAACTTGTTTTGGAGGTGAGCAGATGATTTTTCCACACTTTAACTTTTGATCTACACTCGTTTTATTTATTTAAAACAGTTGCCAGCCACCGCCAGCATTTATGATAATTTTCACAAATATTTCATGGCTCCCAGAATTTTTTATAGTATGAATATTTGAACATGGATTATATCAAAAATAAATCCTGTTTTATACTTGCTTCATGCACTCTTTTTGATATCAACACTTGAATCTGGGTAAGTTTAATAAAAAAGGCAACATTTTGAGCAAAAAGCTGACAGAGTCATGCTTTTGTCAAAGGCATTCAGAGCGACGATGAAAACACAGATCCAGTCAAAAGCTCCACAGTCTTAAAGCTCGTCCTGCAACACATTTCACTCAGAAACATCAGGCAGTTTTGATTCATAAGCTGGTGATGATTGAGTCATTTTACATGTGCGTATGAAAACATATGCTATCGCTTGTTTCTGCTTCTTCTTCACCCGTGTTTTGATCAGGAGATTCTGCACTCGAACAGAAGATTTGTGATATGAACCGTTCAAAATAAGACCAGAAACACTCATTAAAAAAGAAAATCAAATCAATTCCTCATTGCTAAAGCTTGCTCTAACGACAAGGCGCATAAAAACCAGCCGGCAGCCTCGGGTTCGCGTGCAGAGATGGTTTGTTTCACATGCAGATTTATATTTCTAACCTGCAGAAGTGGAGCACTTTCCTGTAAAGCTCCAGGAACGCAGAGTACACATCTTAAACACGTTACGTAAGCCACACATCTGTGTTATATAAGCATTCTGAATAATAATATATGGGGTGAGGGGAGGACAGAACATGCAAATGGAGTCTGCAGTGACACTGAATGTAAAGCTTCACCTGTGGATCAAGGAAACATAAGAACAGAATAACTATGGTTAGACATTTACAGATAAACAACTAGTGGCCCGAAGCAACTTACTCATCATTTTTTCCTGTGTCTAACAGTAGAGAGGAGCGCTTGCAACATCAAGGTCATGGGTTCGATTCCCAGGGAAAGAAAGAACTGATTAGAATGTTAGTGTTTCTTTAAGCGTCTGATACAAGTAAATGTAAAAATGTAGAAAAAGCATGATTATCAAAACTGATTCCTCTGAATCTCAATCATTATTAGCCTATATTGCATTATATTGTGTTTTATTTAAACCTCTGACTAAAACTAAGATGTTTTTCCTTCACATTCTCACTAAATCATGAGCCATAAAAGATTAAATATGAATATTTGATTTATTTACATATTTCGTGCAATATTTTCACTTCAAAAATTACTTTTTTTGGGACTATTGTTTCATGTCAGGCTTTACAGGGTTAAATGATCAGTGATTTATTAGCAGATTTAATTAATAATTGCTGGTTTGTTCAAAGAAATGTTCTTTATCCGGTTGGTTTAAACCCACAAACCCCTTGTATATTTATTTTATGTGGTTCAAACAAGCAAATCAATGTTTTAATCGTTACAGTAAGTGACTCTTACAGAGATTGTGATGATCGTGAACATGAAATCAGAAACCAGACCAACAAACTCACAGATGTTCTTCAGGACACAAACATGCTTAATATAAAACGCACTGAGTGTCCAGAACAAGGACGTCTGTCTCTTCCCTGATGAACGCTGAAAGCTTTCCTGCTTTTATAACTCATAACCAGAAGGATGCAGAGAAACACAGAACGAACTGTCAGACCGTCCTTTCGTCCTCAAGCTTTTACGGCCGTTTTTATTGCCAGAAAATCCATGTTTTTTAATGAGTTCTTTAACAGTACAGCGTCCGTTAATATAAAGAGATCACGCATGCAAAGTTTCACGAGAAAGTGCTCACGTTTCATAGCCGGATATTAAGTTTTGATGTGGAA
>JAWRVZ010000320.1:70000-142500 GCA_037043235.1 Rhodeus uyekii
ATATTAATATGTATTCTTTTTATATATATATTTTTTTTACTGCAATAATAAAAAATGATACTAGTCATAATGTAAAATATTAATTAAATTAATTGCTTAAATTAATATTAATTAATTTTTAGTTTGTTACATTGAATCCAAATTAGCCGTCATTTTTTAAATAATTATTAATTAATTAATTAATTCATAATAATAATAAATAATTAAACCTTTGGAATTATTGGAATTTTTAGAAGATATATTACACAAATTAATAAAACATTCCACTGATTACTTACAATAATTAATGAAACATTTTTTCTTTTGATTATGGGGTCAGTTGTGACATTTAATTATGAGGGTTTTAGTCAGAATAAGGTGTAATATATCACGTATGCAGATGTGTGACACTATAATAATTCCTAAAACGAGAACCTCGTGTGATGGTTTCTCTTCAGCCGGAGATGAAGTACAACATGCTGTCCTCATGAACGGAGAGGAGGACAGCTCTATCTCTGAGATTGATGAACAGCCGTCCGGCCCGGAGAAGGGCAACACACTCCATAGATTATCCATGTGGAAATCATGCGTCCCTGTAAATCGGCCCATAAAAGCGTCGTAAATCTCCTCTCCTCGTCCTCTGAGGAAAAGCACCTTTATCAATGTCACTGCTGACAGGATGACCGTCTGTGAACAGGGTCAATGCAAAGGTCACCGCTTTAGAGTGAAAGAAGTGTGAGGTTTCAGCTCCACACACGTGTAGAAAATATAAAAAAACATCACAGCTTTCCTGTGTCTAAAACAGTAGAGAGTGGCGCTTGCAACAGTCTGCCACGCGCTCCTACAGTCTGCCACGCGCTCCTACAGTCTGCCACGCGCTCCCACAGTCTGCCACGCGCTCCCAAAGTCTCCCACTCGCTCCCACCGTCTCCCACGCGCTCCCACCGTCTCTCACGCGCTCCAACCGTCTCCCACTCGCTCCCACAGTCTCCCACGCGCTCCCACAGTCTCTCACGCGCTCCAACAGTCTCCCACGCGCTCCCACAGTCTCCCACGCGCTCCCACAGTCTCTCACGCGCTCCAACAGTCTCCCACGCGCTCCAACAGTCTCCCACTCGCTCCCACAGTCTCCCACGCGCTCCCACAGTCTCTCACGCGCTCCCACAGTCTCCCACGCGCTCCCACAGTCTCTCACGCGCTCCCACAGTCTCTCACGCGCTCCCACAGTCTCCCACGCGCTCCCACAGTCTCCCACGCGCTCCCACAGTCTCCCACGCGCTCCCACAGTCTCTCACGCGCTCCAACAGTCTCCCACGCGCTCCCACAGTCTCCCACGCGCTCCCACAGTCTCTCACGCGCTCCAACAGTCTCCCACGCGCTCCAACAGTCTCCCACTCGCTCCCACAGTCTCCCACTCGCTCCCACAGTCTCCCACGCGCTCCCACAGTCTCCCACGCGCTCCAACAGTCTCCCACGCGCTCCAACAGTCTCCCACTCGCTCCCACAGTCTCCCACGCGCTCCCACAGTCTCTCACGCGCTCCCACAGTCTCCCACGCGCTCCCACAGTCTCCCACGCGCTCCCACAGTCTCCCACGCGCTCCCACAGTCTCCCACGCGCTCCCACAGTCTCTCACGCGCTCCCACAGTCTCTCACGCGCTCCCACAGTCTCTCACGCGCTCCCACAGTCTCCCACGCGCTCCCACAGTCTCCCACGCGCTCCCACCAGTCTCCCACGCGCTCCCACAGTCTCCCACTCGCTCCCACAGTCTCCCACGCGCTCCCACAGTCTCCCACGCGCTCCCACAGTCTCCCACGCGCTCCCACAGTCTCTCACGCGCTCCCACAGTCTCCCACGCGCTCCAACAGTCTCCCACGCGCTCCAACAGTCTCCCACTCGCTCCCACAGTCTCCCACGCGCTCCAACAGTCTCCCACTCGCTCCAACAGTCTCCCACGCGCTCCAACAGTCTCCCACTCGCTCCCACAGTCTCTCACGCGCTCCCACAGTCTCCCACGCGCTCCCACAGTCTCCCACGCGCTCCAACAGTCTCCCACGCGCTCCAACAGTCTCCCACGCGCTCCCACAGTCTCCCACGCGCTCCAACAGTCTCCCACTCGCTCCCACAGTCTCCCACGCGCTCCCACAGTCTCTCACGCGCTCCCACAGTCTCCCACGCGCTCCCACAGTCTCCCACGCGCTCCCACAGTCTCCCACGCGCTCCCACAGTCTCCCACGCGCTCCCACAGTCTCCCACGCGCTCCCACAGTCTCCCACGCGCTCCCACAGTCTCCCACGCGCTCCCACAGTCTCTCACGCGCTCCCACAGTCTCCCACGCGCTCCAACAGTCTCCCACGCGCTCCAACAGTCTCCCACTCGCTCCCACAGTCTCCCACGCGCTCCCACAGTCTCCCACGCGCTCCCACAGTCTCTCACGCGCTCCCACAGTCTCCCACGCGCTCCAACAGTCTCCCACGCGCTCCAACAGTCTCCCACTCGCTCCCACAGTCTCCCACGCGCTCCCACAGTCTCTCACGCGCTCCCACAGTCTCCCACGCGCTCCCACAGTCTCCCACTCGCTCCCACAGTCTCCCACGCGCTCCCACAGTCTCTCACGCGCTCCCACAGTCTCCCACGCGCTCCCACAGTCTCTCACGCGCTCCCACAGTCTCCCACGCGCTCCCACAGTCTCTCACGCGCTCCCACAGTCTCCCACGCGCTCCCACAGTCTCCCACGCGCTCCCACAGTCTCCCACGCGCTCCAACAGTCTCCCACTCGCTCCCACAGTCTCCCACGCGCTCCCACAGTCTCTCACACGCTCCAACAGTCTCTCACGCGCTCCCACAGTCTCCCACGCGCTCCCACAGTCTCCCACGCGCTCCCACCAGTCTCCCACGCGCTCCCACAGTCTCCCACGCGCTCCCACAGTCTCCCACGCGCTCCCACAGTCTCCCACGCGCTCCCACCGTCTCCCACGCGCTCCCACAGTCTCCCACGCGCTCCCACAGTCTCCCACGCGCTCCCACGCGCTCCCACCGTCTCCCACGCGCTCCCACAGTCTCCCACGCGCTCCAACAGTCTCCCACGCGCTCCAACAGTCTCCCACGCGCTCCCACAGTCTCCCACGCGCTCCAACAGTCTCCCACTCGCTCCCACAGTCTCCCACGCGCTCCCACAGTCTCTCACGCGCTCCCACAGTCTCCCACGCGCTCCCACAGTCTCCCACGCGCTCCCACAGTCTCCCACGCGCTCCCACAGTCTCCCACGCGCTCCCACAGTCTCCCACGCGCTCCCACAGTCTCCCACGCGCTCCCACAGTCTCTCACGCGCTCCCACAGTCTCCCACGCGCTCCCACAGTCTCCCACGCGCTCCCACAGTCTCTCACGCGCTCCCACAGTCTCCCACGCGCTCCAACAGTCTCCCACGCGCTCCAACAGTCTCCCACTCGCTCCCACAGTCTCCCACGCGCTCCCACAGTCTCCCACGCGCTCCCACAGTCTCTCACGCGCTCCCACAGTCTCCCACGCGCTCCAACAGTCTCCCACGCGCTCCAACAGTCTCCCACTCGCTCCCACAGTCTCCCACGCGCTCCCACAGTCTCTCACGCGCTCCCACAGTCTCCCACGCGCTCCCACAGTCTCCCACTCGCTCCCACAGTCTCCCACGCGCTCCCACAGTCTCTCACGCGCTCCCACAGTCTCCCACGCGCTCCCACAGTCTCTCACGCGCTCCCACAGTCTCCCACGCGCTCCCACAGTCTCTCACGCGCTCCCACAGTCTCCCACGCGCTCCCACAGTCTCCCACGCGCTCCCACAGTCTCCCACGCGCTCCAACAGTCTCCCACTCGCTCCCACAGTCTCCCACGCGCTCCCACAGTCTCTCACGCGCTCCAACAGTCTCTCACGCGCTCCCACAGTCTCCCACGCGCTCCCACAGTCTCCCACGCGCTCCCACAGTCTCCCACGCGCTCCCACAGTCTCCCACGCGCTCCCACAGTCTCCCACGCGCTCCCACAGTCTCCCACGCGCTCCCACAGTCTCCCACGCGCTCCCACCGTCTCCCACGCGCTCCCACCGTCTCTCACGCGCTCCCACAGTCTCCCACGCGCTCCCACCGTCTCCCACGCGCTCCCACCGTCTCCCACGCGCTCCCACCGTCTCCCACGCGCTCCCACAGTCTCCCACGCGCTCCCACAGTCTCCCACGCGCTCCCACGCGCTCCCACCGTCTCCCACGCGCTCCCACAGTCTCCCACGCGCTCCCACCGTCTCCCACCGTCTCCCACGCGCTCCCACAGTCTCCCACGCGCTCCCACCGTCTCCCACGCGCTCCCACCGTCTCCCACGCGCTCCCACAGTCTCCCACGCGCTCCCACCGTCTCCCACGCGCTCCCACAGTCTCTCACGCGCTCCCACAGTCTCCCACGCGCTCCCACCGTCTCCCACGCGCTCCAACAGTCTCCCACTCGCTCCCACAGTCTCCCACGCGCTCCCACAGTCTCCCACGCGCTCCCACCGTCTCCCACGCGCTCCCACCGTCTCCCACGCGCTCCCACGCGCTCCCACAGTCTCCCACGCGCTCCCACCGTCTCCCACGCGCTCCCACCGTCTCCCACGCGCTCCCACAGTCTCTCACGCGCTCCCACAGTCTCTCACGCGCTCCCACAGTCTCTCACGCGCTCCCACAGTCTCTCACGCGCTCCCACAGTCTCCCACGCGCTCCCACAGTCTCCCACGCGCTCCCACAGTCTCCCACGCGCTCCCACCGTCTCCCACGCGCTCCCACCGTCTCCCACGCGCTCCCACCGTCTCCCACGCGCTCCCACCGTCTCCCACGCGCTCCCACAGTCTCCCACGCGCTCCCACGCGCTCCCACCGTCTCCCACCGTCTCCCACGCGCTCCCACAGTCTCCCACGCGCTCCCACCGTCTCCCACGCGCTCCCACCGTCTCCCACGCGCTCCCACCGTCTCCCACGCGCTCCCACCGTCTCCCACGCGCTCCCACCGTCTCCCACGCGCTCCCACCGTCTCCCACGCACTCCCACCGTCTCCCACGCACTCCCACGCGCTCCCACAGTCTCTCACGCGCTCCCACCGTCTCCCACGCGCTCCAACAGTCTCCCACTCGCTCCCACAGTCTCCCACGCGCTCCCACAGTCTCTCACGCGCTCCCACAGTCTCTCACGCGCTCCCACAGTCTCCCACGCGCTCCCACAGTCTCTCACGCGCTCCCACAGTCTCTCACGCGCTCCCACAGTCTCCCACGCGCTCCCACAGTCTCTCACGCGCTCCCACAGTCTCTCACGCGCTCCCACAGTCTCTCACGCGCTCCCACAGTCTCCCACGCGCTCCCACCAGTCTCCCACGCGCTCCCACCGTCTCCCACGCGCTCCCACCGTCTCCCACGCGCTCCCACGCGCTCCCACCGTCTCCCACGCGCTCCCACCGTCTCCCACGCGCTCCCACAGTCTCCCACGCGCTCCCACCGTCTCCCACGCGCTCCCACCGTCTCCCACGCGCTCCCACCGTCTCCCACGCGCTCCCACCGTCTCCCACAGTCTCCCACGCGCTCCCACCGTCTCCCACGCGCTCCCACAGTCTCCCACGCGCTCCCACAGTCTCCCACGCGCTCCCACAGTCTCCCACGCGCTCCCACAGTCTCCCACGCGCTCCCACCGTCTCCCACGCGCTCCCACAGTCTCCCACGCGCTCCCACAGTCTCCCACGCGCTCCCACAGTCTCCCACTCGCTTGCTCTCACTCTTTCTGCACGAGACGCACCAGCACACGAGTGAAGTCCTGCGATAATGGCCTCCTGGTGTCATCAGTCATGGCAGGAACTCTTTCTGCTCACGCTGAGAGCCAGACGAAGGTTATGGCGCAGTATTAATTGTCTTAATGTGCCGGTGGCTGACCTGCTATGATATGGAGTCAGGTAACACGAGGTAAGTCAAAGACTCGGCACACATAATGGCTGTCGTTATGACACAGCAATCTATGGCCATCCGTCATGTTGGAATCCAGAGAGCACGTCCTCTCGGCCCGCTGCGTTTCTCCTCATCTCACCCCGGGAACACAGTGTCGGTGGTGACGCTGATCCGTCTTGATGGATGTTTGCGGACGGGACAGCTGATGGCCGCCGCTGCATCATCACGAAAGTTACTTTAAGCCTTGCCAATTTAAATATTCAGGATCAAGAAGCCATGCGATGAAACTCAATGAACCCTTTTCACAGATGTGTGATGCAAATCCTGCACAGTTTATTATATTCTTTTTCTTTTAAATACATGTACACTATAGTCTGTATTCTCACATTTGCATCAAATTGCAAAAAAATAAAATAACTCTGACATAACGTCGTTATCAGTCGCTCTGCTTTTCTGAAAGCAGTGAAAACACTATTATTGTGCTTTTCTTTAGCTATTTGAGTAAACAGGAACACAGAAGATATATTTAATGTCCTACATCTCAAACAGTAGAGAGCAGCGCTTGCAACATCAAGGTCATGGGTTTGATTCCCAGGGAAAGCAAGAACTGATTAGAATGTCAATGTGTTTCTTGAATGCAATGCAAGTTTCTTTGTACAAAAGTGGCTGCCAAATGTGAATAAAAGTGATTTATGCCCTCTTTCACGTTTTCTTGGATTAAATAACTAGATGCCTGTCTTGGCAAGTATCCTTGTAAACAGTTAGTTATATCCTAACTGTACGTAAACAGTTGAGAGATAAAAACACGTGTCACAGAATCAGTACATTGGATCGGTGCAGCTCTTAAAGAGACAGTAGCCTAATAAACCTAACACCATTAAAGACAAAGAACAATCACTCATTGCTTAAGAATTAATCTATGATTCATGGCTAGTAAAGTGTAAGTCACCAGCCATTGGCACGTGTGAGGAAAAGTCAATTTTCGTCCCTGTTTGCAGTGAAACAGACAAAACAAAAGGAGATTTATGCACTTAAAGCATTGAAAAAATGAAACTCTGTAACAACGTATTCACCCTGTGTTGTTTGTTCCTTTGTGGAACAAAAGTAGATTTTTTCAGAATGGTCTTTATATAATATTCCTGTAGATCAAACAGTAGAGCATCAGTCATGCACCGAAAGAAAGTGATTTTCTCCCTCAGTATTTTGTCTTGTTCTCCTGTATAAATATCTAAATATTCTTGAATCAGGACATTTACAGGAAAATGAAAACATTTTGTTTTATAAAAATATTTAATTTTGCGCTTCTTAAAATATCTGGCAACATGGCAAGAAGCATTTTTGATTTCCCTTTGAGTTTAGTCTATTCTTCCAAACCCAGTGACAGCTATTTATTCTCATTTAAAGCATAAACCACATTTTGATGTATTTTTTTATAAAACTTAAGACTTCCTATCTGCAGTCCTTTTGTTTCTCCAGTAAACTGATCTTGATTACTGGAAAACAAGACCAAAATATTAAGTTGGAAAGCAGATTTTTGCATTCACAGTGAACTCTAAGCATGTTTACCTTGAATGCAATGCAGGTCGCTCTGGATAAAAGCATCAGCCAAAAGGCATGAATGTAATATATAAATGCTCATAAATGAGGACAGATGCTATTAAACAAAGAAAACTGAAATGAAAAGTAGCATAAATGTAGAGCATATGACAGATTTCATCATAAATACTCCCTTAAGCTTCGGAAGAATGAAAGTCAGAATCTGTTAACATGTAAATCTGTCATTTGATGTCTGTTTTCTGAGGCTTTTCATGCAAAACTATCACGTTTCATCTCTTCCTTGAACCAAGAAGGATATTTGGAGAATCACATTCCCGATTCTCTCTGTTCAAGCATTAATCCAGAGTTGCATCAGTTCCTCTAAAGTGAAGCAGGAACGCTGATCACACTGAATACAGCAGAGCACACTTCTAGCTTTTCTTCAAATGCTAAACTTTAAAGTGATCATTAGAGCCACCCAGTGAACGAATGACTCTGGAGAGAAGAGAGGAGAGAGAGAGGAAAGAACGAGAGGGGAGAAAGGAGATGAGAGGAAAGAGAGAGAGAGAGAGAGAGAGAGAGAGAGGGTAAACGACTCTGACATTCACACAAATGAAGATTTCTTCACCAGAGGAAACCGAGGAAAATGTATTTTTCTGCTGTTTACTGGACATTATCTGGGGAAGCGATTAGACTTTATACTCACTGATTCTTGAGAATGTTTTGACCACGGGGAGCACACAACACCACATCTACACAACAACACTTTATTAACAGCTGACAAAGACAAAGAAACACAAGAGGGCTTTTATACACAGGATAACGGGGAACAGGTGACGAGACTAACGAGGAGAGTGACTGACGACACAGAAGGAAACAGGAAGTGAAGAGACACGACCACCACTGGAAAACAAATAATACTAAAATACGTATTAGTATTACATTTTAAAATTAAATTGTAAATATGTTTCACTAATAATTAAATCTATTCTCAAAAAAAAACATTTTATATTAAATATATTAAAATATTAGTACATTTATATTTACTATGAAGGATGCACTATTCATTAATATAAATGTCTAAAATCACATACTGGTAAATCATCTTTCATATTAGTAATTAATGCGACATATTAATATTAAATATGTTACACTATTAAATTCTATCACTATTACTATAAATACTATTTTAAATTTGAATGATTAGTATTAAAGATGTTGCACTATTCAATAATGTCAAAATCACCTAGTAGTAAATCATCTGAAATATCAAATATGTATGTAATAGTCAGTTAAAATTAAAGTATTTATTACATGTTTAATCCCTTCATCTGTGGCACTCAGTCTTTATTCATTAAACACACAGATCTGTTTGTTCTCATGTCTCCCGCTGTCACTTCTGTCTCTCTCCGTCTCTCTCTCTTCGTTTCTTCTCACTCCCGCTAACAGTGATGATAAACAAACAGTAGCAGCGTTTCAGAGTCTCTGCGGGAGAGAGAGAGAGAGAGAGAGAGAGAGAGGGAGAGAGAGAGAGAGGAGAGGGAGAGGGATGGAGGGAGTGGAGAAAGAGAGAGGGAGAGAGAGAGAGTGTGTGTGAGAGAGAGAGAGAGAGAGAGAGAGAGAGAGGAGAGGGAGTGTGTGTGTGTGTGTGTGTGTGTGTGTGTGTGTGTGTGTGTGTGTGTGTGTGTGTGTGTGTGTGTGTGTGTGTGTGTGTGTGTGTGTGTGTGTGTGTGTGTGTGTGAGAGAGAGGGAGAGTGTGTGTGTGAGAGAGAGAGGAGAGAGAGAGGAATGGAGGGAGAGGAATGGAGGGAGTGGAGAAAGAGGGAGAGAGAGAGAGAGAGAGAGAGAGAGAGAGAGAGGAGAGGGAGTGTGTGTGTGTGTGTGTGTGTGTGTGAGAGAGGGAGAGTGTGTGTGTGAGAGAGAGAGGAGAGAGAGAGGAATGGAGGGAGAGGAATGGAGGGAGTGGAGAAAGAGAGAGGGAGAGAGAGAGAGTGTGTGTGAGAGAGAGAGAGAGAGAGAGAGAGAGAGAGGAGAGGGAGTGTGTGTGTGTGTGTGTGTGTGAGAGAGGGAGAGTGTGTGTGTGAGAGAGAGAGGAGAGAGAGAGGAATGGAGGGAGAGGAATGGAGGGAGTGGAGAAAGAGAGAGGGAGAGAGAGAGAGTGTGTGTGAGAGAGAGAGAGAGAGAGAGAGAGAGAGAGAGGAGAGGGAGTGTGTGTGTGTGTGTGTGTGTGTGTGAGAGAGGGAGAGTGTGTGTGTGAGAGAGAGAGAGTGTGTGTGTGTGTGTGAGAGAGAGGGAGATGGAGAGGGAGAGAGAGAGGAGAGAAAGGAAGAGGAAGGAAGGGAGAGGAGAGGGATAGATAGAGTGAGAGATAGAGGGAGGAAGGGAGTGTGTGTGTGTGTGTGTGTGTGTGTGTGTGTGTGTGTGTGTGTGTGTGTGTGTGTGTGTGTGTGTGTGTGTGTGTGTGTGTGTGTGTGTGTGTGTGTGTGTGTGTGTGTGTGTGTGTGTGTGTGTGAGAGAGAGAGAGAGAAATTGAGAGGGAGAGAGAGAGTGTGTGTGAGAGAGAGAGAGAGAGAGAGAGAGGAGAGGGAGAGTGTGTGTGTGAGAGAGAAGGAGATGGAGAGGGAGAGAGAGAGAGGAGAGAAAGGAAGAGGAAGGAAGGGAGAGGGATAGATAGAGTGAGAAATAGAGGGAGGAAGGGAGGGAGTGTGTGTGTGTGTGTGTGTGAGATTGAGAGAGAAATTGAGAGGGAGAGAGGAATGGATGGAGAGAGAGAGAGAGAGGAAAGGAGGGAGAGTAGAGGGAGAGGAATGGAGGGAGTGGAGAGAGAGGGAGAGAGAGAGAGAGAGAGAGAGTGTGTGTGTGTGTGTGTGTGTGTGAGATAGAAATTGAGAGGGAGAGAGGAATGGATGGAGAGAGAGAGAGAGAAAGAGAGAGGGGGATGAGATGGAGTCTCTCAGGGATCTGTGTGATTCTTACCATCTTTAAGCCTCAAATCTCTGGGCTTCTGGTGGCAGAACATCTAAAGTCCACTAAAGGAGAACGTTCTGATATTTATCTCCTAAACTCTGCAATATCCTTCCTGATGATGTGCGGAGCTCAGACTCACTGTCCCAGCATAAATCTGGATTAAAGATGCATCTCTTTAGACAAACACAATGCATCTCACAACTGCAGGTACATCAGGTCACATGTGCTCGACCATCTACAGCTGGAACTGGTTTGAATGGAATATAATGTGGACTGGGAATGAAATGAGTCTGAAAAACCCCTGCGAAGCGAGAGCGAGTTCATTTGCTTTTTAAATGCTGTTCGGGAGACAGTTGAGACTAAAGGATCTCATGTGGGATGTTCCCGTGGGAGAAGCTCGCTTAATAAACCTGGAAAGCGCTTTTCTCCTTCTCTTCCACTTCAAAGATGAAGTTTTCTCGACACGCTCTGAATTCCTGTCATGAATCTGTGCTTTTCTCCATTGTTTACAGCAGCGGAGCGGATGAATCTCCCTCCAGACGCCGCCTGCAATTTAAAGCATGCGTTCTTGCAGTCTGTTTCATTCTTCTGTTACGTCTCACTCGCTTTTCCTGCCGCTCTCGTGGGTCATTCCTGCTTTTCACAGCCCTGAACAATATTTTAAACTCTGTGACTTTAAACATGAATATGCATGAGATTAAATTAAAAGATTTATAGAACATTTCTATAAAAGGGTTTAAAATCATTTATAAATCAGCTCTGGTCAAGATCAGTGAATTCAAGTATTATTATTTAAAGTATGACATGAAAATTACCAAGATTTTTTAGAAAAAGCAAAGGTTAGTCATTGCTTAGTGTGAAATCAATCACAATAGACTAAACCATCTGACCAATCAGAGTAGATCAATCACAACAGACTGGATCATCTGACCAATCACAGTAGATCAATCACAACAGACTGGATCATCTGACCAATCACAGTAGATCAATCGCAACAGACTGGATCATCTGACCAATCAGAGCGGAGTAGACCAATCGCAACAGACTGGATCATCTGACCAATCAGAGCGGAGTAGACCAATCGCAACAGACTGGATCATCTGACCAATCAGAGCGGAGTAGACCAATCGCAACAGACTGGATCATCTGACCAATCAGAGCGGAGTAGACCAATCGCAACAGACTGGATCATCTGACCAATCAGAGCAGAGTCGACCAATCGCAACAGACTGGATCATCTGACCAATCAGAGCAGAGTAGACCAATCGCAACAGACTGGATCATCTGACCAATCAGAGCAGAGTAGACCAATCGCAACAGACTGGATCATCTGACCAATCAGAGCGGAGTAGACCAATCGCAACAGACTGGATCATCTGACCAATCAGAGCGGAGTAGACCAATCGCAACAGACTGGATCATCTGACCAATCAGAGCGGAGTAGACCAATCGCAACAGACTGGATCATCTGACCAATCAGAGCGGAGTAGACCAATCGCAACAGACTGGATCATCTGACCAATCAGAGCAGAGTCGACCAATCGCAACAGACTGGATCATCTGACCAATCAGAGCAGAGTAGACCAATCGCAACAGACTGGATCATCTGACCAATCAGAGCAGAGTAGACCAATCGCAACAGACTGGATCATCTGACCAATCAGAGCAGAGTCGACCAATCGCAACAGACTGGATCATCTGACCAATCAGAGCAGAGTAGACGAATCGCAACAGACTGGATCATCTGACCAATCAGAGCAGAGTCGACCAATCGCAGAGGCGTTTCCACATCAGCAGATATCTGGGACACGGATCACGTCTCGTCGCCATACATTCCTCTGATCCGACAGGAAAACACAGCCATAGGTGCTCATGAAAGAGCCGGATCAATAATCTCCTGTGAGGTGGAATCATACGGCCACTTCCCGCAGACAGTATGATTGGTGTAGAAACAATTCCACTCAGAAACTTTTAATTAATTGCAAAGAAATGGGAAAATAACACGGCAGTAGAAAAACTTAGAAAAATATATTTCACAATGTATATATTGTACACTGACATATTTGTTCAAATATTGTAATTATTCTACACTAAACCAGTGTGGCATCATGTTTAATTTAGTGAATGGCATTCAGTTATCAAAATAAATATAAATATAATACAGCTTGAATTTATTATTTAAAGCATGAATATTTTATTGTATACAATTTATTAGAATATATAAATATAAATATACAATTATGCTTTATTTTGTATATATTTATTTTGTATTAAATTATATATATATATATATATATATATATATATATATATATATATATATATTAATAATAAGTTATGTACATATAATTGTGTCATATAATCATATATTGTACATATAATGTGATAATATATATATAATATTTATTATTTCATCTTATATTTTACAAATACATATAATAATATATAATAAAAATGTTATAATAATTAAATATATATACACACACACATATAGACACAAACACATAGATAATATTAACATACATATTTATATTATTTATGTATTTAATTTAATAAAATTCTACAATTAAAAAAATAGTGGATATCCATTCCATAAAATTATCAATTATTAATTCAAGTTAATATCTTTCACACTGGAAACAGAAGGTCAAATTGAGCATGATACTGTTACGCTCCTGTGGAGGGATGATGGGGTTGAGGAGAGGAGGATGAACTTAAATATCCTTAATAATGAAACATAAACAAAAAACTCTTTAAATATTCAAAAAACAAAAGGCACTTCATGTGCAAACCTTCAAAAAAAGAACGAAAACAGGAGAGACACGTACCGTAGACAACAGACCGACCAAGACTGAAGAAAACACTGGGTAGAGATACACAAGGGTGACGAGACACAGGTAACGAGACTAACGAGGTGATTAATGACGAGATGAGTGAGTGGAGAAACACTGGGAGGAACCAGGATGTAAACAGATACAATATTCCATTGTATTCTGCATATATCTGGGTGAATTATTACTGTAATACATAGAAAACTAGCTGATTCAAAGGTGAATTAAGTCATAATCGGTGTACGGGCAGATCTGAAGTGTTTGACGGGGTTTCCTGCTGGAGCGAGTCCAATAGAAACTCAATTCACTGTAGATTGTGAGTCCTGAGGGAAGCAAACGCAACGAAGAGTCTCAGCGAGTGTTTCAGCGCTTCTCTCTCTCTCTCTGCTGCATTATTCTTCAAACTGACACAATGACAATACAATGTGCGGCGTCAGCTGACAGTGATTTATCCAGAATGGCACACTGCCTCGTCTCCGGCACGCCTGACATGCTAATGCATCGGAATCAAATCAGACCTGACACTTTAATTGATCTGGGAAAGTGTAATTGGGAAGTGCAAGGACGGGCTTTATTTTCTGCAACATTTCCAATCTCTTTGATGGTTTAGCAAACTAAACGAGATCTCAGTTATTTCTCATTTAAGTATCAGAGCCGCTTTATTCTGTGTTTTACATCAGTTTGGAAAAGCACATGCCGATTCTGTTTCTGTCCGCGTTATTATCTATAACTAAACTAACTATAACTAAAATTATTGCACAAAATAAAATAAATCTTACCTGAAACACACACACACACACACACACTCTCACACACATACACACACACACACTAAAAACCTAATAAAATACACACTTATAAAGATAGGTATAAAAAAGAAAACAACTAATAAAAACAACAAAAGAATAACAAAATTACTTAAACTGTAAACTTTTAAACACCTAAAACACCTTAATTAAAATATTTAACTAAAACTGAAATAAAAAAACATTAAAAACTACTAATAAAAATGAACAAAAAACAGCAAAAATTTTAATTAAAATATATAATTAATTAATATCAACACAGATTATATATATATATACAATTTTTTTACTAAAAAAGAAATAATAATTGATAAAAACCATAAAGTTTTTTTTTAAAAACAAGATTAAAAAGGCAAAAAACACTATAAAGAAGATAAAGAAAAATCTAATAAAAGTATTGAACAAAAACTAAAAATTAAAAACATTTCAAAAACCTAATAAAAACAACCAAAAAATTACAAAATATTTAAAATTAAAATTAAACATTATAAATATATTCTATAAGTATATGATATATACATAAATAGAAATAGAAATGTAAGTAAAAAATAAATAAACAAAATGATTCAAATTACTAATGAAATTATACTAGTGTCCAAATGATACTAAAACAAGAGTGAATTTTCTGCATGACTTGAACACAGAATTGTTTAATATTGACAGGCTGACAAAAGTCTAAATATTCTTCAAATTAATAATGCAAAAACCCTGAATATTGAGCTCATATGTATATATATATATATATATATATATATATATATATATATATATATATATAAACTAAGCTTTCACACGTTTATAAAACCCCAGGCTTATGTTTAGTTGAAAGTCAACATGAAAAGCTGCACATTTTCTTCTCATCCCTTTCTTTCAGAAGTAAATCACTTGAACGGATCTTCATGTTGACTGTAAATCATAAAAGCAGAGATGTTCTGATATTCGCGCTCCTCACAGATGATGCGCTAAAATTAAAATCCCCCAAAATGTGAATGTGAAGTCAGGGCAAAGCTCTTCAATTAGCGGCGTACATTAATTAGGAAGCACATTAATTGTGTGAAATGAATGTGTGTCCGCGGGGGAAGCTCGTAACGAGATGATGTCATTTCACACAATACAGCGGCTTGACGGATGGGAGTGAAATATAAGTCACTAATGAGCCGTTGGCGGGAATTAAAGCACTTCCTGCGGCAAGAGGAAGCGCTCGTCGATTGTTAAAGGCCGCTTTTCTGCTTCAGATCACACCTTTAAACGCGTGTGTGTTGCTGAAAGGTCAGCCAGAGTGAACAACAAATAAAACATGTTTTCAGCAGAACGAGCGAGAGATGATGTGTGACGTCGTATCAATCTGCTGGGATATCATTCATGATTATTGATTCGCTTGCCAGCAACTCGTTATCAGCAGTTACTGACACACAATCAGCTGATACACTTTCCTGTGTGTCTAACAGTAGAGAGCAGCACTTGCAACATCAAGGTCATGGGTTCGATTCCCAGGGAAAGCAATAACTGATTAGAATGTCAATGTGTGTCTTGAATGCGATGATAAAAGCGTCTGATAAATGCATGAATGTAGATGTAAATATAATACACTTTTGGGTAATTTTTGGGCCAAATATGAATAAACTCAACAGATGGTTTACATTTTATAAAACCAACTTGTCCAACTTGTTTTGTCCGTATTTGACCCAAAAATGTGTTGAAACAACAATTTTTTTTAGTGTTTCATAAAACGGCAACTTTGAGGACGAACCACAAACTCAAGCTTTTGCTTAAAACAGGAATAAATATCTGCCAATCTCAGAAAAACTGTTATTTTCCTGTATATTATATTATATTATATTAATATAATATATTATATTATATTAGAATGTTAAACAAGACAAAAACCTTTAGTTAAGTCTAGCATTAAAAAGATTAAATGACAAAAGCACAAAATGACTCAAACGAAACTAAAATACTAATTAAAAATATGAATAAAATTCAAATAACACTGATTCGATGTATCTTTGCAAAACAAAGCCGTTTCTGAATGTAAATAGTTTGTTTTTGCAGCGTTTCCATGTTTGTGAGACTCATTAACATGCAGCTGCTTCTGTTCATTATCATGTAAATGTGTGTGTGTTCTGGTAACGTCAGGAAAACTCCTCGCTCTCACACACACTAAAGCCAGAGGAACCAGCGTGAAGATCTTTATCTGCAGAACGACTCAAACACAGTATCAGTAAACAATCAGTGGATCCCATCAGCCCAATCACACACACACACACACACGCACACACGCACGCACGCACACGCACACACGCGCACACTCACACACGCACGCACACGCATGCACACACACACACGCATGCACACACGCATGCACACACACACGCACGCACGCGCACACACACGCACGCGCACATACGCACACGCATGCACACGCACGCACGCACACACGCACGCACGCACACACGCACGCACACACACACACACACACGCACACGCACACACTCACACGCGCACATACACGCGCACACGCACACACACACACGCACACACGCACACGCTCACACGCACACGCACACGCACACACTATAAGGCATGATGGTATTATAAACACTAACATAATGATTTTCTGTAATCTGTTTGTTCCTAACGGTCTGGTTCAGAGGTAATGGAGAGACGTTTGAGACGTTTGAGGTGTCTGGAGTGTAGATATTTGACCGCATTAATCCAGGAGTAAAGCTTGGCCGAAACGCAGCAGGACGGTCTGACCGGATCGACCCCTGTTGAACTGACCATCTGTGTTGCTCTGACTGACCGCCGCTCATCACACACTCCTCATGACACTCATCATCTTTCATGCAAATCAGCAAATCCAGCAAACAAAGATATGCTTTCATGCTTATGCAAAAATAACAATTTTTCAATTATTGAAACTAGAAAAATTGTGGTCACAACATCAAGGTCATGGGTTCGATTCCCAGGGAAAGCAAGAACTGATTAGAATGTCAATGTGTTTCTTTAAACATCTGATAAAAGTAAATGTAGAAAAAGCATGAGTCTCAAAACTGATTCTCTGAATCTCAATCATTATTGCATTGCATTATATTGTGTTTTATTTAAACCTCTGACTAAAACTAAGATGTTTTTCCTTCACATTCTCACTAAATCATGAGCCATAAAAGATCAAATATGAAGCAAAAACATTTGTGCAATGTTTTCACTTCAAAAATTACAATTTTTGGGACTATTATTTCATGTCAGGTTTTACAGGGTTAAATGATCAGTGATTTATTAGCAGATCTAATTAATAATTTCTGGTTTGTTCAAAGAAATGTTCATCCGCTTGTTTTAAACCCACAAACCCCTTATGTTTTTATTTTATGTGGCTACAGGAAGTGACTCTTACAGTGATTGTGATGATCGTGAACATTGAACTGAAACCAGACGCACAAACAATTTCAAGCAAACACAGATTTTCTTCAGGACACAAACATGCTGAATATCAAACGCACTGGATAAAAGCGTCATGAATGAACCAGATAACGCTAAACAAACGTTTCTTTAATGTTACTGGAAGAACGTTGAGAGAACGTTCACTTCCTGCAGAGATTCTCCTCAACGCAAACATGCAGATAAAAGAGAGAAAGATAGAGTATGTGTGAGGAAACAGAAGCAACACAAGCGTCTCTGTGTGTGTGTGTGAGAGTGTGTGTGTGTGTGTGAGTGGAAGCGTTTGATCCGGATCTTCAGACGGATGCATTTGTCACTATTGCTTTGTGTCTTTGATGGTTTGTTTTACATGATTATACGAGACCAGCGTCCAGAACAGCAGATCCCACTCATTCCACTCATAATTCAGACGGAAATACTCATTCATGATCCTCTGGAGCTTCAAACGGCCAGGATCAACCTAAAACTAAAGTTCGTTGCACTAATTTCATTAAAGTGGCCTTCAGATTTCATATAAAGAGAGCAAAACACATTATAAATTTAATTTATACTTATTTTACTTATTTAATCAGAGAAGAAAAACTCACTTCTATTGAGTTTAATAAGCCATTTAAGCTTTAATATTAAGTTACTGTTCTATATAAATATTTGAAATGAAGATTACTAGACTTTAATATGACAATATAAGCATAAAATACAAACTCATATTAGCTGTTCAGTTGTTTTAGCATTTAACTTACTTTTCTTCAAACACAGCAGTTTCATAATTCACTTTTGAGTGTCTAAAAATGAAATATTATGAATATAAAGATGTTTTGAAACATAAATACAATACCATTATAAAAATGAAAGGAAATTAATAAGTTTATTCATCAAGGACACATTCAATTCATCAAGAGTTTCATTTAAATTCTCACATATGATTCTGTTTTCAATAAATCCTGTTTTGAAAAATCCTTCTATTCATCAAAGAATGCTGAAAGATAAAAATGTATCAGTTTCCACAAAAAATATGAACTGTTTCAACATTGATAATAAGCATAAATGTTTGTTGGTTATCAAATCATCATATTATTATGATTTGTGAAGATCATGTGACACTGAAGACTGGAGTAATGCTGCTGAAAACTTTAATCACAGGAATAAATGACACTTTACTATATATTCACATAGAAAACAGCTGTTTTACACTGATATATTACACTGTTTTACTGTATTTATCATCTAATAAATTCAGCTTTAATCACAGGAATAAATAACACTTTACTATATATTCACATAGAAAACAGCTGTTTTACACTGATATAATATTACACTGTTTTACTGTATTTATCATCTAATAAATTCAGCTTTAATCACAGGAATAAATGACACTTTACTGTACATTCACATAGAAAACAGTTGTTTTACACTGATATAATATTACACTGTTTTACTGCATTTATCTAATAAATTCAGCTTTAATCACAGGAATAAATGACACTTTACTATATATTCACATAGAAAACAGCTGTTTTACGCTGATATAATATTACACTTTTTTACTGTATTTATCATCTAATAAATTCAGCTTTAATCACAGGAATAAATGACACTTTACTATATATTCACATAGAAAACAGCTGTTTTACACTGATATAATATTACACTGTTTTACTGTATTTATCATCTAATAAATTCAGCTTTAATCACAGGAATAAATGACACTTTACTATATATTCACATAGAAAATAGCTGTTTTACACTGATATAATATTACACTGTTTTACTGTATTTATCATCTAATAAATTCAGCTTTAATCACAGGAATAAATGACACTTTACTATATATTCACATAGAAAACAGCTGTTTTACACTGATATAATATTACACTGTTTTACTGTATTTATCATCTAATAAATTCAGCTTTAATCACAGGAATAAATGACACTTTACTATATATTCACATAGAAAACAGCTGTTTTACACATATAATATTACACTGTTTTACTGTATTTATCATCTAATAAATTCAGCTTTAATCAAAGAAATAAATTACACTTTACTGTATATTCACATAGAAAACAGCTGTTTTACACTGATATAATATTACACTGTTTTACTGTATTTATCATCTAATAAATTCAGCTTTAATCACAGGAATAAATGACACTTTACTATATATTCACATAGAAAACAGCTGTTTTACACTGATATAATATTACACTGTTTTACTGTATTTATCATCTAATAAATTCAGCTTTAATCAAAGAAATAAATTACACTTTACTGTATATTCACATAGAAAACAGCTGTTTTACACTGATATAATATTACACTGTTTTACTGTATTTATCATCTAATAAATTCAGCTTTAATCACAGGAATAAATTACACTTTACTATATATTCACATAGAAAACAGCTGTTTTACACATATAATATTACACTGTTTTACTGTATTTATCATCTAATAAATTCAGCTTTAATCACAGGAATAAATTACACTTTACTGTATATTCACATAGAAAACAGTTGTTTTACACTGATATAATATTACACTGTTTTACTGCATTTATCTAATAAATTCAGCTTTAATCACAGGAATAATTGACACTTTACTATATATTCACATAGAAAACAGCTGTTTTACACTGATATAATATTACACTGTTTTACTGTATTTATCATCTAATAAATTCAGCTTTAATCACAGGAATAAATGACACTTTACTGTATATTCACATAGAAAACAGCTGTTTTACACTGATATAATATTACACTGTTTTACTGTATTTATCATCTAATAAATTCAGCTTTAATCACAGGAATAAATGACACTTTACTGTATATTCACATAGAAAACAGTTGTTTTACACTGATATAATATTACACTATTTTACTGCATTTATCTAATAAATTCAGCTTTAATCACAGGAATAAATGACACTTTACTATATATTCACATAGAAAACAGCTGTTTTACGCTGATATAATATTACACTTTTTTACTGTATTTATCATCTAATAAATTCAGCTTTAATCACAGGAATAAATGACACTTTACTATATATTCACATAGAAAACAGCTGTTTTACACTGATATAATATTACACTGTTTTACTGTATTTATCATCTAATAAATTCAGCTTTAATCACAGGAATAAATGACACTTTACTATATATTCACATAGAAAACAGCTGTTTTACACTGATATAATATTACACTGTTTTACTGTATTTATCATCTAATAAATTCAGCTTTAATCACAGGAATAAATGACACTTTACTATATATTCACATAGAAAACAGCTGTTTTACACTGATATAATATTACACTGTTTTACTGTATTTATCATCTAATAAATTCAGCTTTAATCACAGGAATAAATGACACTTTACTATATATTCACATAGAAAACAGCTGTTTTACACTGATATAATATTACACTGTTTTACTGTATTTATCATCTAATAAATTCAGCTTTAATCACAGGAATAAATGACACTTTACTATATATTCACATAGAAAACAGCTGTTTTACACTGATATAATATTACACTGTTTTACTGTATTTATCATCTAATAAATTCAGCTTTAATCACAGGAATAAATGACACTTTACTATATATTCACATAGAAAACAGCTGTTTTACACTGATATAATATTACACTGTTTTACTGTATTTATCATCTAATAAATTCAGCTTTAATCACAGGAATAAATGACACTTTACTATATATTCACATAGAAAACAGCTGTTTTACACTGATATAATATTACACTGTTTTACTGTATTTATCATCTAATAAATTCAGCTTTAATCACAGGAATAAATTACACTTTACTATATATTCACATAGAAAACAGCTGTTTTACACTGATATAATATTACACTGTTTTACTGTATTTATCATCTAATAAATTCAGCTTTAATCACAGGAATAAATGACACTTTACTATATATTCACATAGAAAACAGCTGTTTTACACTGATATAATATTACACTGTTTTACTGTATTTATCATCTAATAAATTCAGCTTTAATCACAGGAATAAATGACACTTTACTATATATTCACATAGAAAACAGCTGTTTTACACTGATATAATATTACACTGTTTTACTGTATTTATCATCTAATAAATTCAGCTTTAATCACAGGAATAAATGACACTTTACTGTATATTCACATAGAAAACAGCTGTTTTACACTGATATAATATTACACTGTTTTACTGTATTTATCATCTAATAAATTCAGCTTTAATCACAGGAATAAATGACACTTTACTATATATTCACATAGAAAACAGCTGTTTTACACTGATATAATATTACACTGTTTTACTGTATTTATCATCTAATAAATTCAGCTTTAATCACAGGAATAAATGACACTTTACTATATATTCACATAGAAAACAGCTGTTTTACACTGATATAATATTACACTGTTTTACTGTATTTATCATCTAATAAATTCAGCTTTAATCACAGGAATAAATGACACTTTACTATATATTCACATAGAAAACAGCTGTTTTACACTGATATAATATTACACTGTTTTACTGTATTTATCATCTAATAAATTCAGCTTTAATCACAGGAATAAATGACACTTTACTGTATATTCACATAGAAAACAGCTGTTTTACACTGATATAATATTACACTGTTTTACTGTATTTATCATCTAATAAATTCAGCTTTAATCACAGGAATAAATGACACTTTACTGTATATTCACATAGAAAACAGCTGTTTTACACTGATATAATATTACACTGTTTTACTGTATTTATCATCTAATAAATTCAGCTTTAATCACAGGAATAAATGACACTTTACTGTATATTCACATAGAAAACAGCTGTTTTACACTGATATAATATTACACTTTTTTACTGTATTTATCATCTAATAAATTCAGCTTTAATCACAGGAATAAATGACACTTTACTATATATTCACATAGAAAACAGCTGTTTTACACTGATATAATATTACACTGTTTTACTGTATTTATCATCTAATAAATTCAGCTTTAATCACAGGAATAAATGACACTTTACTATATATTCACATAGAAAACAGCTGTTTTACACTGATATAATATTACACTGTTTTACTGTATTTATCATCTAATAAATTCAGCTTTAATCACAGGAATAAATGACACTTTACTATATATTCACAAAGAAAACAGCTGTTTTACACTGATATAATATTACACTGTTTTACTGTATTTATCATCTAATAAATTCAGCTTTAATCAAAGAAATAAATTACACTTTACTGTATATTCACATAGAAAACAGCTGTTTTACACTGATATAATATTACACTGTTTTACTGTATTTATCATCTAATAAATTCAGCTTTAATCACAGGAATAAATGACACTTTACTATATATTCACATAGAAAACAGCTGTTTTACACTGATATAATATTACACTGTTTTACTGTATTTATCATCTAATAAATTCAGCTTTAATCACAGGAATAAATGACACTTTACTATATATTCACATAGAAAACAGCTGTTTTACACTGATATAATATTACACTGTTTTACTGTATTTATCATCTAATAAATTCAGCTTTAATCAAAGAAATAAATTACACTTTACTGTATATTCACATAGAAAACAGCTGTTTTACACTGATATAATATTACACTGTTTTACTGTATTTATCATCTAATAAATTCAGCTTTAATCACAGGAATAAATGACACTTTACTATATATTCACATAGAAAACAGCTGTTTTACACATATAATATTACACTGTTTTACTGTATTTATCATCTAATAAATTCAGCTTTAATCACAGGAATAAATGACACTTTACTATATATTCACATAGAAAACAGCTGTTTTACACTGATATAATATTACACTGTTTTACTGTATTTATCATCTAATAAATTCAGCTTTAATCAAAGAAATAAATTACACTTTACTGTATATTCACATAGAAAACAGCTGTTTTACACTGATATAATATTACACTGTTTTACTGTATTTATCATCTAATAAATTCAGCTTTAATCACAGGAATAAATGACACTTTACTATATATTCACATAGAAAACAGCTGTTTTACACATATAATATTACACTGTTTTACTGTATTTATCATCTAATAAATTCAGCTTTAATCACAGGAATAAATGACACTTTACTATATATTCACATAGAAAACAGCTGTTTTACACTGATATAATATTACACTGTTTTACTGTATTTATCATCTAATAAATTCAGCTTTAATCACAGGAATAAATGACACTACTATATATTCACATAGAAAACAGCTGCTTTACACTTATATAATATTACACTGTTTTACTGTATTTATCATCTAATAAATTCAGCTTTAATCACAGGAATAAATGACACTACTATATATTCACATAGAAAACAGCTGTTTTACACTGATATAATATTACACTGTTTTACTGTATTTATCATCTAATAAATTCAGCTTTAATCACAGGAATAAATGACACTTTACTATATATTCACATAGAAAACAGCTGTTTTACACTGATATAATATTACACTGTTTTACTGTATTTATCATCTAATAAATTCAGCTTTAATCACAGGAATAAATGACACTTTACTATATATTCACATAGAAAACAGCTGTTTTACACTGATATAATATTACACTGTTTGACTGTATTTATCATCTAATAAATTCAGCTTTAATCACAGGAATAAATTACACTTTACTATATATTAACATAGAAAACAGCTGTTTTACATTGATATAATATTTAACAACATTTTTGATCAGTTAAATGCAGCTTTGGTGAGCAGACTCAGATATTCACACAGGTTCACCGCTGAAACAGTAATTCTTGCAAATTGTAGTATATTTATTTATAGTACATTGATGAGCAGAAGAGTCGCTTTCAGAAAAATCACACAATCTTGAAAGTGAGTCCATGTGCAAATCTGTATTAGTTCAGTCCATTATTCCCAAAATGAAACACCACACAGAGCTGGTGTGCAGGAATATGAAATGAACGGGTGCTGAAGCCTCGAGGAGCAATACTTCAGTGATTCAGTGACCGGCTCTGGCCATTGAAGGTCACAGACGGACGAGAAACTCAGTGGAAATCACAGAATTACTCATTCAGACGCAACATTACCAACATTAAAGTCAGCATGAAATCAAACCAGACAATTCTTGCTTTTTTAAATGGAATTTTGCAGTATTCATTTTACATAATTTTTTAATTCATGTGTCTCATAATCTTGAATGAGAAGCATCTCTTCTCTGATGAAGAGGGCGGGGCAATGACCTGTCAATCACACGAGATCCACCAATAGCAAACCACAAAAATCCAATCAACCGCCAGCAGGCAAAATCAAGCCCCGCCCACATTTGTTCTTGTTTGAGAAGCGATTCACTCCATTGCACGTGATAATGAAGAAAAGACCAGCGCAACTTCCCTTTCATGACGACTTTAATGTGTTCAGTATGAGACTCTCTGATCTACTGAACCAGGATGAGCGATTCCAGCAGATCACATGATCAAGAGAACAGCAAAACCGCAAAAAAATGACACTCATATGTGTAAAACTCCCCACTGACACATCAGGATGCTGCTGGGATGAAAAGACAATAAAAGTAATAACGATTAATCCATGCAAATAGACTTTTATTATGAACTGAAGTCCCTTTACAGAAGTAAACGATTACATGATTCACACTCATCTAGACACAATGAAGGATTATTATTGAAGTAAAGCGTGTGGATCCATATGGAATCTCAAATCTCCAGAACTGAACTTGTTAATCACTGATGAACTTTGCACTGTTACTGAGTCGAAGAACAACACGGTTGTCTCTCCAGAGATGCCGTACAGCGCAAACGTACTTTCATCACTGATGAATTTTGCAACAGTTGCAACAATTTATATAATTAACAGTCCTGTTGATTAGCATTAGGTGCTTTGAAAGACTCCCTACAGTGCCGTGGAAATGAATGCTTTCACACGATTTCTCTGTTGCCGTGAACCTTAAATGCTTTTTATGTTATTCTCAGCCACACATTCAGTTAAATATTATCATTGCATTACTACAAAAAATGATTGCAATGTGTTATTTTACACGCATGGCATCCTTCCTTCATATGCAGCTGTGAATTAATCTGAGTGAGTCATATTTCAAGCGTTGTCAAACACACTGAGTGTAATCCTGTGTGTGTGTTTGTGGACCGGAGCGTCACGTCAGGTGAGAAGCTGAGCCTCGAGCGCGGCGTATCTGAGCAGGAGCGGAGCGTACACCTGCAAACACACAACCGCTGGTTAACATCTGCACTCTCAACACACAGCAGAAGAGGAATGCACCGGTGTGTGTGACGGCTGAGGTGTGTGTGACGCATTAGAGCATTAGACCACGCCATCTTCTGCCGTCTGGCTGAGAGTTTCACGCTCAAACCTCACGTTTCCTCTGGTGTGTGTGTGTGTGTGTGCGTGTGTGTCAGTTCATCTGTGACACAACGACCTGCTGTTTCACGCTAATATTGTGGGAGAAAGAGATAAATCATTCTAAAATCATGTTTTATAGCTGGTTATTGATCAGGATTCACTCATTATCTGCAGATGTGGTTAAATCAACCTCTTTCACCGCGGTAAAAGCTCTGAAACACGGGCTTGACTGCATTATTGCTTTATCAAATGGTGGCAAAGGCAATATGATAAAACACCAATGATTAATACATATTAAAATTGGTTAATAATAATAGCAATAATAACAATTATTATATGCATGTTTTATGATAATTCATTATGATTATGTCTAAAGATTATTTATTATTATACTTTTTTAATTATAGTTAAGTTTAATGATTATTATTTAATGACTATTTTATTATTTAGAATAATGCTAATAATAATAATACTTATTATTAAATTAAATTTTAATGATTATTATTAAAAGCTATAATATACACACAAATATATACATAATATAATTGTATCCTTTTGATGATAATAAGTTTGATGATTATTATTAAAAAAATGATAAATATACACACACAAATTAATTAAAAAAATAATTGTATCATTATGATGATGATAACAATAATAATAAGTATAACGATTATTATTATAATTATATACATTATCAATCATGATATATATATATATATATATATATAATTTTATTATTAATAATACTAACAATAATAATAATGATTATTATATATTACTGTTTTATCATCATATACATGTTATTTATCATGATTATTTTTCATAAATTGTTTATAATTATTATTGTAGATAAACATAATTATAATGAACAATTAAAATTGATTTATTAATATTTAATTGTCATATATTGTTTATTCCTATTATTACTATATTGAATTATTGATATGTTATTAACGCTTTTTGGGCACTAAATAAAATATAATCAGATTTATCATCAACCTTCCTCTGAACTAGTGTGACTTCCTATCCCACTAAAGCATGTTCTGGGATCAATGCCGATGACTGAATCCCATCAGGATTTATGGATCATCAGAGACAGCTGCTCGTCTCGTTCGCTCAGGGTGAGTTTGCTGGATGTTTCTCCCTTAAACACACCATCTTTCCGGCCCTTGACGCAATGCACTGATAATACGACAGCGTGACGCAGCCGGAGCTCCGCAGGAACACGCTTGCATCAGAACAGAACAATTACAGCAACAAGAGCAGAAACTCAGCCGGAGTCAGCAAAAACTCAAAGGTTGCAGCTCAGAATCTGCACTTCTGCTTAATAAACCATACGATTCTTTCAGCATTTAACTGTAGACGACCAAAACACTTCATTCTGGGGTCAGTGAGACTTTAATCACAACTTTTATTCAGCAAGACGACAGTCCAGACAATTTATAATGTTACTAAAGACTCGTTTCAAATAAATGCTGTTCTTTTGAACTTTCTGTTTATCCTGAAAAGTAGAAAAATCCTCAAAATTTCACTGTTTTACTGTATTTATCATCTAATAAATTCAGCTTTAATCACAGGAATAAATGACACATTACTATATATTCACATAGAAAACAGCTGATTTACACTGATATAATATTACACTGTTTTACTGTATTTATCATCTAATAAATTCAGCTTTAATCACAGGAATAAATGACACTTTACTATATATTCACATAGAAAACAGCTGTTTTACACTCATATAATATTACACTTTTTTACTGTATTTATCATCTAATAAATTCAGCTTTAATCACAGGAATAAATGACACTTTACTATATATTCACATAGAAAACAGCTGTTTTACACTGATATAATATTACACTGTTTTACTGTATTTATCATCTAATAAATTCAGCTTTAATCACAGGAATAAATGACACATTACTATATATTCACATAGAAAACAGCTGTTTTACACTGATATAATATTACACTTTTTTACTGTATTTATCATCTAATAAATTCAGCTTTAATCACAGGAATAAATGACACTTTACTATATATTCACATAGAAAACAGCTATTTTACACTGATATAATATTACACTTTTTTACTGTATTTATCATCTAATAAATTCAGCTTTAATCACAGGAATAAATGACACTTTACTATATATTCACATAGAAAACAGCTGTTTTACACTGATTTAATATTACACTGTTTTACTGTATTTATCATCTAATAAATTCAGCTTTAATCACAGGAATAAATGACACATTACTATATATTCACATAGAAAACAGCTGTTTTACACTCATATAATATTACACTTTTTTACTGTATTTATCATCTAATAAATTCAGCTTTAATCACAGGAATAAATGACACTTTACTATATATTCACATAGAAAACAGCTATTTTACACTGATATAATATTACACTTTTTTACTGTATTTATCATCTAATAAATTCAGCTTTAATCACAGGAATAAATGACACTTTACTATATATTCACATAGAAAACAGCTGTTTTATACTGATATAATATTACACTGTTTTACTGTATCAAATAATATCAAATGTATCAATGTTTGTTGAGTAGAAGAGATTTCAGATCTTTTGAGCAGAACTGCATGTATTGTGATGGGAATGATAAGAGTCAATAATCAGAAGTAAAACGGATTGAAATGAAGGATCTGCTGTATCACTTCTGCTGCTCAGGAATCATCCGTCTTTGTCTCACGCTTCTGTTTCGCAAAGCAAGTGTTTTCCCGAACGAGCCTCACAAACACATCGACTTCATCTGTTTCTGCTTCAGGCCAGAAACCGTCACACACACTTTCCCTGCGTATGACAACGCAACGGTCGGTAATGCGGCGTGATTGATTCCTCCCCGCCGATGCAACACACACTATCAGATGTAAAACAGACATTTCTGCGATCAAAGAACAGCATGAATGTATTTTCTTGAGCATCACATTCAAACGACAATATTAGCTCTTAATTATTTCATCTATTAATGAATCTGATGTCACTTTCCTTGCTTTTATTAATTATCGGTTAATGACTTTTCCTTTCCTTTAGTAAACGTGAACAGAACTAAAGTATTTGTTAATCTCATCTCAGCATTTACTATTAAAATACAAAGTTAACATTAGTTTATTAGCCTAAAACAATGACTGAATATATGCTGGCTAACATGTTATAATAATCCCATGTGTTAGTGCAACATAAACATTTATATTCATGCATTTATCAGACGCTTTTATCCAAAACAACTTGCATTGCAATTCTGAATCTATTTTCCTCAATTTTTTTATATTTCTTTTAATTCTAACTCTATTTTCCTCAAGTTTATTATATTTCTTTTAATTCTAACTCTATTTTCCAAAAGTTTTGTTAATTTCTCGCAAGTCTGACTCTATTTCCCTTTATTTTTTCCTGTTTAAAGCAAAAGCTTGAGTTTGTGGTTCGTCCTCAAAGTTGCCATTATATAAAACACTCTAAAAAAATGTTTGTTTCAACAAACCCAAATATGAACAAACCCAACCGTTGGGTTTATAAGATGTAAACCAGCTGTTGAGTTTGTTCATATTTGACCCAAAAATGGGTTGAAACAAACATTTAACTTTATTTCAGTCTTTACTAGCAATTTATGAGTTTTATGTTTCACCCTCTGGGAATCGAACCCTTGACCTTGATGTTGCAAGCTCTGCTCTCTACTGTTAGAGACAGAGGAAAGTCTAACAATATATATTTTTACAGTATCTGTTAATCTTTGTTCACGTTAGTCCACAGTGTATTAAGATTAATTAATTACAGTAATAATATCAGATGATAAAAGATCAAATCACATTTTAGCATTATTTGAATTCTATTGTTGTGTTCATTAATATAGTTTCACTTTAGATTAGTGTTCAATTATCACTATTAACTATGACTTTGCCTCAAACTCCTAATCACAGTTTATTAATAGTTAGTAAGGTAGTTATTATGGGATGTAGAATATTAATATGCATTAATATGTGATTTACAATAACTAATTAACAGCAAATATCCAAGTAACATGCATGATAATAAACAGCTAGTTAATAGTGAGAATTGAGCACTAAATTAATGTGTTTAATATTCTAAATTTTTTTTATTACAATACAATTTTTCTTGAAAGCATTTACCGAAGTGTAACAGAAAAAAAAGAATGAAACTCCGGCTCTTCCAATGGGAATGAGATCCATAAACTATATCAGAGATATAATGAAAGCCGTTTGAATGGAAGATGCAGATCTTCAGGTCTGAGCGAGTTATTACAGATATAATGATCCGAGCCGCAAGCATGACACACGCTCATATAATCACAGCACATGTGTAATTCATGCTGCACAAGCCAGCGGCACACACACACACACACACGCGCGCACACACGCACACACGCGCGCACGCACGCACACACACATACACACACACAGAAATTATGACTGTGTCATAATTTAATTTATACAAAAATCAATAAAAAGTTAATAACTTCATATCATAATTTTTTCATAACTATGTCATCATTTCCTCACTCAAATCCAAATGACTGATCTCGTATGTGTGGAGATCCAGAAGTCTTACGGCTTCAGTCGCACAATACAAACACACATGTCATATTTCAGCCCTGAAACGTTCTTCCCAATCATGTGTGTTCTGCAGGAGAACGTGGGATCTCTCACACAAACCACACATTCAACAACAGCATTCAGGAAAAACACAAACAAATGTTTCCTGTTGAGCGTCAAAGCCGATCTCATGCATAATAATGAGCTTTAAGTAGCAACTGTCAGCTCATTCCCAGAGCATGATGGGAAATTCTCTTCAATTTGCCTTTTGCTAAATGAAGCTGTCAATCTTGTAGCTGTAAAACTAAACTGGACCTCCAAAAACTCAAATATAATATTAACGGTTCATAATAACAAATCATACTTGTAGTTTGACATATTAATATGCATAAACAAAGTGAAATATATGGAAATGCAACATTTCAAAACTCAAAGCTTCCTCTATTATTAAATAGCATAACTAATTCAGAATTACTGAATTATTTAAATATCGTTATAATAAAATTACCCTAATAATATAATTTAAATATAAAACATATATAAATATTTCAATAAATTGAAATGCATTTCAACACATCATATTTTGAAATAAAATAAATACATTTTAATGCAATAAAAATATAATTAATTAAAATGTAAATGCACTTAAATGCAAATGCATTTCAACAAACTAAATTATAAAAGTACATTTAAAAAATAAATTTAAGTGCATTTATATATTTTCTTAATAATTGTATTTATTGCATTTAAATTTAAAATGTAATCTGTTGAAATGCATTTAAATATAAGTGTATTTACATTTTTTATAATTGTATTTATATATTTATTGCTTTTTAACACATAATATTTAAGTTAAATATATAAATTTAAATGCATTCAATAAATATATGCAAATGCTATAAGTATATGCAAATAAATAAGTAAATAAAACAAACAAATAGTTTCAACAAAAAATAAATATAAAAGAAATGAGAAATGAGGCACTGCTCAATCAAAACGAAAAGCATAACAAACAGCGAGGAGGAAATACTGAGCATGAAATGTTTTCTGTCAGACTTTAGGAGAAAAAGCTAAAAAAAAGAGATAATTTTAGGGTAAATTATGATAATGATTAGGGTGAACTTCAATATTCCTGACCTCTGCTGTTCAGGATCATGTTAGCATGTCATAAATGCATCATCCTGATATTTTCTGTCAAGTATAGTTGCATTATTTCCTCCGTCAGGTTCATGCGATCTAACGGTGTGTGTGAAGCTGTGAATGATCCAGCGCTGCGTGAAAGAGGCCTTGTCTAAAGTCAGCGGCGTTCGGCTCGTCCCGGACTGAACCTGCTGAACGGCCAGAGAGGTTGGCACGTAATTTCCTGCATGATCCGTCTCTCCAAAAGGAAAGAAGCATTTAATGAAGACGCAGTGACTCAAAGCGGAGTTCAGCGGGTAAAAACGCAGCGTGAAAAGGTCAGAATGACTGCAGTTTCGGTAATACGAGTCCGGACTGGATTCTCTGTTCGCAGACGCTGTTAAACGTCATACATGTGGATTTATACGTGTAATGCTGCTGTTTGAGCCTGAAATTCCTCCAATTCTGCTCTATATCTGTGTTTCTGAACTCCTGAAACGCTCCATTGAGTTTTGAGTTTATTCAAGAAACAAACACTCACAATATTCCTCGTTATAATAATTCATAATGAGTTGATTCACAATCCATTAGCAGGTGAATCATTTCAAAGAATCAATACCTGAACTGAATCGCTCAGGGTCCTGAACTCGAGTCAACGACTCAATGAATCATAGGATTATTTAATGGCTTTGCTAATTATATTTTGGTTCTGATAACTACGCAAATTACAATAAACACCCTTGTTAATGCAACTCAATCAATACGTAATAAACACCAACACAGCATAAAATAAATGCAGGAATGTCAGTGAAATTAAGGAATCACTGAATCATTTTTACATTGATTCTTTGAAATGAAAAGTTGAAAAGCACCGATTTGTAAATTTCTAAATAATACATCACAGAAAAACTGTGTGATTTATTTACATTGAAAAGAGGAGATGAAATGTGCAATGACATCAACAGTGTGACAAAATTGAGTTTTGTGAAAGCCATAAATCATAAACGAATCATATTGTTTAACAGCAACAGAGTTTATGAATTTATCAAACTCTCTTTTGTTGTAAAATGCGGACATACAGTGATGGAGGTAAATTAAAGCTGTGTATTTTCCAGCTATTATATTATGAAGAAATTATTTTAAATAGTGTTTTTGTTTGCGTGACGTCCAGATCTTTCACTGCTTTATATCTGAATCAGTTCACAGATGACTCAACAGATCATGAAGCGCTGTGTTTGTGTCGGATGTGTTTGTACCTCCTGAGCTCCCGGTCTGGGTCTGACGGCCAGCTGTGGATCCGCAGCGCTTCTGAGCGTCTCGGTGAAAGATGCTCCTGTTTCTGCCAGCAGGCCTGCAGGAAGACGCTACGCATGAGACGCATCAACTACAGGATCAGTGTCAGCTGCATCTCACAATACTGCGGCTTCATCCAGAGTTTAAGGGAATCATTGAAATCACAATCCAAATTTCATAGCAGCTCAGAGAAAAATTAACTAACTAACTGAAACGTTTATGGTGCTTTTTGTCCAATTTTCATTTTATTTAATAGAGCAGCTCAGACTAATAAAACTAACTAAATAAATAAACCTTTATAATGCCTTTTTAGAGAAATATTTTAACCATAAATCACCATACAATTATGATCAATCATACATTATGATTTTATGGAAGAGCTAAGTAAAACTAACCGACTGACAAACTAACTAACTGATTGACTAACTAACGAACTGACAGACTGACCGACTGAATAACCGACTGACTGACCAATTGTCTAACCGACCGACTGACTAACTAACTGACTGATTGACTGACTGACAAACCGACTAACTAACTAACTGACTGACTGACTGACTAACTAACTGAATGACTGACTAACTAACGAACTAACTGACCGACTGAATAACCGACTGACTGACAAACCGACCGACTGACCGACTGAATAACCGACTGACAGAATAACTAACCAATTTACTAACTGACTGACTGACTAACCGACTGACAAACTAACCGACTGACAGACTGACTAACTAGCCAATTGACTAACTGACTGACTAACTAACTGAATGACTGACTAACTAACCAATTGACTGACTGACTAACTAACTAACTGACTGACAGACTGACTGACTAACTGACTGACCAACTAACCAATTGACTAACTGACTGACTAACTGACTGACCAACTAACCAATTGACTAACTGACTGACTAACTAACTGAATGACTGACTAACCGACTGACAGACTGACTGACTAACTAACCAATTGACTGACTGACTAACTAACTAACTGACTGACCGACTGACAGACTGACTGACTAACTAACCAATTGACTGACTGACTAACTAACTAACTGACTGACCGACTGACTGACTGACTAACTAACTAACTGACTGACCGACTGACAGACTGACTGACTGACTAACTAACTAACTGACTGACCGACTGACAGACTGACTGACTAACTAACCAATTGACTGACTGACTAACTAACTAACTGACTGACCGACTGACAGACTGACTGACTAACTAACCAATTGACTGACTGACTAACTAACTAACTGACTGACCGACTGACTGACTGACTAACTAACTAACTGACTGACTAACTAACCAATTGACTGACTGACTAACTAACTAACTGACTGACCGACTGACAGACTGACTGACTAACTAACCAATTGACTGACTGACTAACTAACTAACTGACTGACCGACTGACAGACTGACTGACTAACTAACCAATTGACTGACTGACTAACTAACTAACTGACTGACCGACTGACTGACTGACTAACTAACTAACTGACTGACCGACTGACAGACTGACTGACTGACTAACTAACTAACTGACTGACCGACTGACAGACTGACTGACTAACTAACCAATTGACTAACTGACTGACTAACTGACTGACTAACTAACCAATTGACTGACTGACTGACTAACTAACTAACTGACTGACCGACTGACAGACTGACTGACTGACTAACTAACTAACTGACTGACCGACTGACAGACTGACTGACTAACTAACCAATTGACTAACTGACTGACTAACTGACTGACTAACTAACCAATTGACTAACTGACTGACTGACTAACTGACTGACCAACTAACCAATTGACTGACTGACTAACTAACTAACTGACTGACCGACTGACAGACTGACTGACTGACTAACTAACTAACTGACTGACTGACTAACTAACCAATTGACTAACTGACTGACTAACTGACTGACCAACTAACCAATTGACTAACTGACTGACTAACTGACTGACCAACTAACCAATTGACTAACTGACTGACTAACTGACTGACTAACTAACTAACCAATTGACTGACTGATTAACTGACTGACTAACTAACTAACTGACTGACTAACTGACTGACTAACTAACTAACCAATTGACTGACTGATTAACTGACTGACTAACTAACTAACTGACTGACCGACTGACAGACTAACTAACCAATTGACTAACTGACTGTCTAACTGACTAACTAACCAATTGACTAACTGACTGACTAACTAACTAATTAACTGACTAACTATCTGATTGACTGAACAAACTAATTAACTCTAATAAATAAACAATGCTTTTGTACTTTTTAGAGTCTTTATAAATCACAATGTAATTTTCATTTTATTGAACAGATCAGCTCAGAAACAAAATTTCAACAAATAAAAGTTCTAAAAAAGAGAAAGAATTTAACTATAAATTAACGTTTAATTCCCAGGAAGGAGCGTTCGTGAAGTTTGAGATCATCATTTCAAAACCACGGCCAGTTTTCATGATGACTGCAGAAATCCATAATTTCACAAGATTAACATTCACATCTTTTTCCACTGGGAAATGCGACATAAAAGAAAAAAAGTGTGTATAATTGGAAATCAAACTACTCGATAAATCCTAAAATTCACGATGAGATCAGAGCGGTTAAAATCCCTTTCCAAATCCAACATGAAAAGTCAAAAAACTGTGTCCATCACAGGCTTTTTAATTGAATTCAATTTAATTTTTGATGTGATGATAATCAACACGTCTCTATGATTTAAACACTTGTTCTGAGACACTATGAGAAGTTTATCTAGGTAAAAATGAACTTTCAGACCCGCAGTGACATTCATCTGATGTCTTTACTACACAAAGCTTGAAAGAGGCTCTTCTGTACGACGGTGCATTACAGTCCAGCCGCGGCGGACGTGTCTCACATGCATTACGCCGCTGAAAAGGAGCCGAAGAATGAGAAGGAGCACTGAAGGCCAGCGGGAGAAGATACCGCAACTTCATTTGAAAGGCTTATTGAACCGAACTATTTGCTTATGAGAGGATGCAAGGAAACGTATCCACAGGAGACGGCGTCCGCATGATGTCATGTGATATTAGAGGCCAGCTCTGCCTTATTAAATCATAGACAAAAGCAAACAGACTCAGAATAAGGTAAGGTTTGCAAAGCATGGCTGACCTTTCGTAGGAGTGGACGGCTCGATGGACATAATGGGCATGAACTCACACGGCGACGGACGGTCAGTGTGCTGAAAGATGCCACAGTGCGTCAGGATTTCTCAGAAGTTGCTTCAGCTCGTGTGAAAGACTAACGAGGCTTTAAAGAAACGACAGCAAGGCTTCTCTTTCTGCTCACAGCGTCATTCTCTGAGGTTGTTCACTCGACGGTCAATACAGGCCAGATTGCACAGAGTTACGCCATTTCAGTTTCATGTGTCAGATGCATTGTCTCGACATTAAGCTTCAAACGTACAATTATGTGAATACAACAATATAAACATAATATGTTTTTTTAAATTATATAGTTATAATAAAATCAATTATTTAAATTATATTATTGACAGCCATTTAAAAATATTATATTTAAATTATATAGTTATAATAAAATAAAATAAAAAAAATAAAATAATTCAAATAAATTATTTGAATTATATTATTGATGGACATTTATTTATTTATTTAAATTATATAGTTATAATACAATTATTTAAATAAAATAATTTGAATATATTATTTAAATTATATTATTGATAGCCATTTAAAAAGACTATAATTAAATCATAGTTAGAGTAAAAATAATTATATTAAATTATTTTAATTATATTATTGATAGAATTTTTAAAAGATTATATTTAAATTATATAGTTAGAGTAAACTTATTTAAATAAAATAATTATATTAAATCATTTTAATTATATTACTAATGGCAATTAAAAAAATATTATTATTTAAATTATATAGTTATAATAAAATTATTTAAACAAAATATTTATAATAAATTATTTTTAATTATATTATTGATAGCGATTTAAAACGATAATAGTTAAATTATATAGTTATAGCAAAAATATTTAAACAAAATTATAGTAAACCATTTTAATTATATTATTGATGGCCATTTAAAAAAATATTATTTAAATTATATAGTTATAATAAAATTATTAATATATTAATATAATTATATATAGTAAAATTATTTAAACAAACAAAAATAAATGTAAGCAAATAAATGCAATAAATAAGAAAATAAATAAATACATAAATAATTTTAAATATGTGCGTTTAAAAACATAAATGGACATTAAGTAAATAAATGCAAAAAAGAATGCATAAATAAATGCAAACTCATAAAGGCAAATAAATATAATTAAATATATAAATAAATATAAATAAATAGCTGATGTGACTGCCTCATAACTAAGGACTGCAGGTTGTGTACTTCCTATGAAATCATATTAATATTACACCAATTATACTAATGGGAGGGTTTCTCCAGAAGTCCCTGGTTTATTCTCCAGCAAGTTCTGTTCACGCAAACACAGCAGAAACTCAGTTATCACTGCAGCACCTCTAACGACCAGCGGCAAAGACAATAAATCATGACAAGCGATTACAATCGAGCGGCAGATTTAATGAGAACATCTGGTGGCTGGTGTGAGAAGAGCAGCGTTACTGAACGGCCTTCGGTTACGACTGATCGACAGATTCGTTGTAACCGAAGATGCAACGGCGAATAACGAGGCCGACGCGAGAGTGAACGCATGATTAATCCGTCTAATGCCTCATAATCTGATCGAGTTTGAGAAACTGAGTCACGTCCATCATGAACTCAATCACTCTCATCCTGATGAAAAGGCTCTTATGTTTCACACAGACAAATATGCGTCTCGTCTGAGAGGAAAAGCACCAGCGTTTCATTTCTGATGGCAACACACACTTCTGTACAGTGCTGAGGTTCCTCAGAAAATCATGCATTCACACCCGCTCGCCTCAATTCATTATTCACACAAGTCATTATTCACTGAAATCAGCATGAATAAATATACTGGAATTTGCAAGCATTACCGTTTCAGCCGTGAACGTGTGTGAATATCTGAGTCTGCTCACAAAAGCTGCATTTAACTTATCAAAAATATTGTTAAATATTATATCAGTGTAAAACAGCTGTTTTCTATGTGAATATATAGTAAAGTGTCATTTATTCCTGTGATTAAAGCTGAATTTATTAGATGATAAATACAGTAAAACAGTGTAATATTATATCAGTGTAAAACAGCTGTTTTCTATGTGAATATATAGTAAAGTGTCATTTATTCCTGTGATTAAAGCTGAATTTATTAGATGATACAGTAAAACAGTGTAATATTATATCAGTGTAAAACAGCTGTTTTCTATGTGAATATATAGTAAAGTGTCATTTATTCCAGTGATTAAAGCTGAATTTATTAGATGATAAATACAGTAAAACAGTGTAATATTATATCAGTGTAAAACAGCTGTTTTCTATGTGAATATATAGTAAAGTGTCATTTATTCCTGTGATTAAAGCTGAATTTATTAGATGATAAATACAGTAAAACAGTGTAATATTATATCAGTGTAAAACAGCTGTTTTCTATGTGAATATATAGTAAAGTGTCATTTATTCCTGTGATTAAAGCTGAATTTATTAGATGATAAATACAGTAAAACAGTGTAATATTATATCAGTGTAAAACAGTTGTTTTCTATGTGAATATATAGTAAAGTGTCATTTATTCCTGTGATTAAAGCTGAATTTATTAGATGATAAATACAGTAAAACAGTGTAATATTATATCAGTGTAAAACAGCTGTTTTCTATGTGAATATATAGTAAAGTGTCATTTATTCCTGTGATTAAAGCTGAATTTTCAGCATCATTACTCCAGTCTTCAGCGTCACATTCTGATATGATTTGCTGATAAACAATCATGTAAGATTATTATCAGTGTTTAAAACAGTTAAAGTAAAAAAAAACGTTGCATCTCGCTTTATCATCCATCGATGGAAACATTTCCCAAGCAAAGGGATGCAGTCAATTTGAGTATCTCTTCTCTCAATTAACAAAAGATCCCCGTCAAGATTAATGCATAACGAGCATAATTTGTAAACCCTTCAGATTAAGGGAATCCAGCGGAGGAAGTCGCTCTGCATGTAAAGTCTGGCGTTTATTAGAGAAAGCGCCGCGGGTCATTAATGGCTGTTCGTATGAAGCAGAAAGTCAGTGATTAGAGTCTCATCCGTGTGCGTTTGATTCTGGTAATGAAGCTCTGATACGAGCTCATGGAGGGCTTTTAAACGACCCTCTCCATCACATCACATTAGCATGATCAGGCTGATGCTCGGCCCTCACACACACACACACACACATCATTAGTGGAGTGAGACGAAGTCGGATCGATGCGGGACGTCAGAGAGACGGAGAACTAAACGACAGGCGGTTATTCAGATATTCTGCTCTGTAAGTAAAGCATCGCTCTGATCCTTCTACAAACTGTCCGGGTGCCAAATATAACTATTTTGCCACATTTAGCCAAATAAAAATTTAATCAAACACTAAAATGTCTCATTTATCAAATATATTACATTGTACATCATTTATCATATATAGTATAGCATGGACATTATATTATTATAGTATGCATATATATTATAAAGAATTCTTCATGCATTAGAACTAAAATTAAATAAAAAGCAAAATAATAAAAGAAACAAACTATTACCTATAAATATAAATCCTAAATCTATTTCTAAACGGAAATTAAAGTTGATCAACATTTGGATTTATTTTAATTAAAATATTAATATATGTTAATAGTTTTTAATTAATTAAAAGGCATAAAATTAGACATGAAAAAGCATTATCTTATAAAATGTGAATCTGGTAAATCTTCCTTCAATTAGTGATGGTACGTAAACAATATATTTAAACAATTTAAAATATATTACATAAAAATCTTAAATCTATTTATGTTCAAATGTAAATATTATATTTAACTTTAAATCAAAATGTTTAGTTAAAAATGTCTATGTTAATTGCAATTACATTTAAATGCGAATAAAATGTAAAAATACATCAGAATTAGTCATTTGAAACAGCATTATCTTATAAAATATGATAATATAAAATCTGGTAAATCTTTCTTTTAAAAACTAGTGATGGCATGTAAACAATATAAATAAAAAATAATAAAATAAAATAAAGATATCAAATAATATAATCAATAATTGTACATTAATAATACAAATTAAAATAATAATAACAACAATAAATCTATTTTAGACCAAATGTAAATATATAACATCTAACTTTAAATATAAAACAATATTTAGATTTTACATTTGAAACTACATTATTTTATAAAATGTGAATCTGGTAAATCGGCCTTAAACTAAATAAAGTCTGTGGATTGACCAATCAGACGACAGAATGATTTACATTCACATTCAGTTCTTGCTTTCCCTGGGAATCAAACCCATGACCTTGATGTTGCAAGCGCTGCTCTCTACAGTTAGACACACATGAATGATCTGCGTTATACTTTATCTGTAAGCAGAAGCTGTCAGTACCGTGCAGAGCTCTGTAAGCGCAGCCCAGACAGGCAGAGTTCGGCACGTGGATGGTGTAAACCGGAGCGTTGAAGACGTCAGACAGAACCTGCGGAGTCCAGGAGACATGAACGCACATGAACGGACATGAACGGACATTACGGACACGCGATATAAAGGGTGATGCTAAAGTAAATACCTGTAAAATGTCCTTGTTGGATGACGCTCCGCCTGTGGCCAGCACCCGTGTGCCCTGAACTACAGCAGAGAGAGGGATTTATAGAGTTATACATCATCATAACATCACAACTGGTCTGGATGAACACACAGATCATAACAGAAGCCGTGTCTCTCGTTATGCATGAACCACGCCAGACATCAGTCACGCTAACCGCCATCAATGACACATCAAACATTATGTTCTGCTAATTAAAGCATAATTCAGCTGCATAAAGCATATAAACAAATGTTATGCCATAAAACGGCACATTAAAAAGGAAAAATCACTGCAGATCTAAAGCATAAAATTATTGCACTTGTAAAAATTTACCATGAGGAACAAATGTGAGATCAACAAACTGCATCTTAATAGAGAACATGAACCTGAGCATCACACACACACACACACACACACACACACACACACACACACACACACACACACACACACACACACACACGCAGTCCAGCTCATACGGAGCTCATGCATCTGTTTCATAAACATAAGCAAACAACACGGCAGGCGTCTCTGGTCTGGCCGTTTCCCAGCATTCCTGCAGAAAAACACGGACTGAATGATTCAAATCAGCCTCATTTGCATTTATTCAATATTCAAGCGACTCGCTCATAAGAGCATGTGTGTTTCTGTGCACTCTTCCTCATGCACACACACACACACACTCTCGGTCCTACAGGTGATGCTGAAGACGCGCACACACACACACACATACGCAGCGCACACACACACACACACACACGTGCACGAGCTCACTGTCAAACACGCACACACACATGCAAACTCACACGCGCTCACTCTCGCACAGTCACACACACTCACTCTCACACACAGACACGCTCTCAAACTCACCCTCACACACATGTACGCGCTCACACTCACTCTAACATACTCACACACGCACGCGCATAAACGCGCACACACACATACACTCACACGCACACACACTCTCACACTCACACAAACTGACATCTGCACACACACACACACACAATCAGACCTCGTCTATCAGCATGTATTGTGTTACTCCTACACATGAATATAACACCAGTGCTTTGAAAGAAAGCAAGCAAGCAAATAAGAGAGAAAGAAAGAAACCCTGGTTATATTTCCATAAATGTTTTTAACATAATTTCCATAATAATAATATTAATTATAAAAACACATTTTTATCTGGGGATACAAATAGCAATATAAGAAGATTAATATATAGATTTTTTATTTTGATTTACTGCTATGCATTACGATTTTAAAAAGCAGAATGTGAAAAAATCGAAATCAGATTGAAAGCATTTTTGCATTTGAAAAAAGGATTTAATTAAATCAAGGATTTGTCTTTAAAAAAGCCATTTAATGCTAAATAATGCTTTATTTTTACATTAAGGAATGCAAGACATTTTAAAACTGAAAGCAATAAAGAAATAAACGTAAATCTTACTAATAAATTTAAATATAAATGTAACCAAAGTTTGCATAATTTAAATGCCTCCCATTTGGATTTATAATTAAAATTGTGATCATTATTAAATATTTAAAAATATCTAAATCTCAATCAGCTTAAAGAATAAATGTTGACAGAATGAATAATTCCAGCCTCAAAGCATAAAGATAACTCATCACTGATTAAATTACTGAGATCTAAAGTCAATCTGGAGTCAAAGGAAATCTTGGTTTAGTCTCGGTCTCTGGATTTTATCAGCATTGTCTGGTTTATTTATGATCATCATTCATGTAATTTGAAGCAAAACTCACTGCTTAACATGCAATCAATAACTTATTTCTAACAGATTTCATTTGTTGCTGTTGTTCAAAATCAATGCAGGATCATCTCAAAAAAGTCAAATTCCCAAACTTCAAAAAAGTATTTATAATCACAACACAGGATATAATTAAGCGATATCACAAGAGTCAATTTGAGCACGATTGCATATGTGATACTAATTATATACAAACATTGAAACACATTAAGTTAATATTAATGTTTAGTTTCTAAATGAATCAATGTTTTGAACAAATCAGTTGAGTAAATGATTCAATGACTCAGTCGTTTAGCGTTTTGTCGCCTCCTGCTGGCAGATTCAGTTTTATATTTATATTTATATTATATATATATTATTATATATATATATATATATATATATATATTTATATTTTTATATATCACCAATTTTATTTTTTATTTTTTTACACCTATCACATCATCTTATTTTATTGATTATATACAAGACATTTTTCAGACAGTAGATTTGCATCTTATAGAGGATTTTAAGGAGCGTTGGTCTGGTCTTGGTCTCGGTTTAGGACCATTACAGGGATATAATGCTGGGATGCAACTTATTCCTCAAATTGTAAGTCGCTTTGGATAAAAGCGTCTGCTAAATGAATAAATGTAAATGCACAGCTCATACATGTTCAGGACCACGAGAATCATACAGAATGAATCTCATGGCTATGTATTGATCAGTAATGAACGCTGAGTGTGTGATCTGCTGTGTTCTGCACTCAGATGTTTGTCTCGACTTCAGAAGCGTCCGTCGGCCTGCAGGTGCATTATTAATGAATGCTGATGGACGCCTCTGGTTAAACCCTGGTCAGAACACAGCTGACCTTCACATCACACCATCGGCCTGCGGCAAGACAAAACGCCAAAGCACCTTCGGCACAAATCGACGGACAGCGTTCCTGTCAGATAAAAGATTAACCGAGAAAAGTCCCTCAGGTCTGGAAATATCTGAGCGAATGTACGTGGAAGAAAAAACACTTTACAATCGGCTTTCATTTGTTAGCATGAACAACACTTCTATTGCATTTATGAATATTAATCTCCACATTTAGTGTCATTATTATGATTAAAGGTGTTATCTGTTATCATCAGGTAATGCATGAGCATGAACATTTGCTCAACAACATTAAAAAGTGTAATTAATGCGCTAAAATAATTCTCTGGAGCCCAAACAGACTAAACTTCTGAACACGGATGGATCTGAACTTTCTGTCACACAGACGAACATCAAAACATGATCATTTACATTCACACATCAATGACGCCTAACGAGCGATCAGAAACTTTGATCTAATATTAATAGTGTTGTGCAGGAAAACATTAAATTCTTAAAAAATGCATGATGTAATGAAGGATATTTATTTTATTTATATGTGATATTCACTATCAATGAAAAGTTTGGGATCTGGAAGATATTTTTAGTGTTTAAAGTCTCTTCTACTCACCAAAGATGTATTTATCTGATCAAAAATACAGTAAAACAGCTGTTTTCTATGTGAATATATAGTAAAGTGTCATTTATTCCTGTGATTAAAACTGAATTTATTTAATAAAAAATACAGTAAAACAGTGTCAGTGACACTCACATAATCTATTTATGTGAAAACACACATCTGCATAAGCATGGGTGAATATTAAAGATGATTGAGTGATGGCTGTTTTGGTCCTGCAGCTCTTGTCGTCCTCTGACAGCGGGGAAAGCCGGAGCGGGTCAGCCAATAATCAGGGGAGTTTCTTTGGGGCGAGGGGAACATTCCTCGTGCTCAATGGCTGCTGGGAGTGAGTTTAATTAAAGCGCGTTTGTTTCTGCAGCTCTTGGCACTTCATCATATATTCACCTGCGCCTCACTTGTCGCCGCACAACAGCGGCTCAGAGACGAGCGCCGCTCACAGCGACACGCCGGCACTGCAGATACAAACGGCACTCGCTGGCAGAGGACGTGAGGAACTCACATACAGCAGCGGTGAGAAGAGCAAAGAAAGAGAAAAATCCAACAAAAGACACATGAGGAGGGTTTTATACCATAGTTATGTGGTTGGTAGGGTGTTGCTATGTGGTTGCTAAGGTAATATGGGTGGGTTTTAGCACATTGTCATGTGGTTTCTAGGGTGTTACATGGTTGCTAAGGTAATATGGGTGGGTTTTAGCACATTGTCATGTGGTTTCTAGGGTGTTACGTGGTTGCTAAGGTAATAAGGGTGGGTTGTAGCACATTGTCATGTGGTTTCTAGGGTGTTATGTAGTGGCTAAGGTAATAATAATAATTCATTACATTTATATAGCGCTTTATCAAAGACTTTCTCAAAGCGCTTACATGGACGGGGGAATCTCCTCAACTGCCACTACAGTGCAGCTCCACCTGGATGATAATACAGGTAATACAGGTGGGTTTGAGCACATAGTCATGTGGTTGCTAGGGTGTTGTTATGCGGTTGCTAAGGTAATATGGAAGGGTTTTAGTACATTGTCATGTGGTTGCTAGGGTGTTATGCAGTTGCAAAGGTAATATAGGTGGGTTCTAGCAAATTGTCATGTGGTTGCTAGGGTGTTGTTATACGGTTGCTAAGGTAATATAGATGGGTTTTACTACATTGTCATGTGGTTGCTAGGGTGTTGTTATGCGGTTATGTGGGTATTCTGTGGTTGCCAAGGTGATATAGGTGGGTTTTAGCACGTTGCCATCTGGTTACTAGGGTGTCATTATGTGGTTGCCAAGGTAAAATACTGCTGCTGCAGGTTAAGCATATTGTTGTGTGGTTGCTAAGCCACTATAGGTGAATTTTACCATGTTGCCATGCAGTTTCTAAGGTGTTGCTTTGCTGTTCCAATGTGGTTTCTAAAGTAATGTAGCTGGGCTTTAAAACATTGCCTTGTGTTTATTGTCTTGCTGTTTCTGCTGCAGTTTAAGCATATTGTTGAGTGGTTGCTAAGCCAGTATAGATGAGTTTTACCATGTTGCCATGCAGTTTCTAAGGTGTTGGTATGCGTTTGAGCAATGGTTTCAGCATGTTGCCACACAGCTGATAAGGTGTTGCTATGCAGTTATTAAGGTAATATAGGTGAGTTTCAGCATGTTTCCATGAAGTTGCTTTCCTGTGTCTCTAACAGTAGAGAGTGGCGCTTGCAACATCAAGGTCATGGGTTTGATTCCCAGGGAAAGCAAGAACTGATTAGAATGTCAATGCGTTTCTTGAATGCAATGCACTGCAGGTTGCTAAGGTAATATTGATGACTGACAAAGGAAACCGCACTGCTGATTGAGGGAGTGACAGGAGAGAGATGAGCAGACGACAGTGAGAACACGAGACACTTACTGATCTTGTAGCCCAGCTTTTCTGCATGAACTCGTTTGGCCAAGAACTGTCCTTCAACCAGGGCTCGGATTTCCACCTGGCGGTCAAAGGCAGCGACCTGTGCGAGAGCAAACACAAAGACGCGCTTCATGTAACCAGACACCGCTTCTGCTCCCATAAAGCATTCTTTGAGTCTGACGGCAACATTCTCACAGATGAGCTGAACTCAACTGACACCGCGAGCCGCGCATTGACCAGGAGAAAAGGGTTTGTGTGCTTCAACCAACCCATTCTCTAATAATACTGATAGGAACGAATCAAAAATCCATTGCTGCTTTTATATATATCATTTTCTGTTTCTTATTTTAATGATTTGTAATGAGTATATCAAGTTAGGGATTTTTTATTTACCTACACTTCAGTCTAATTGTAACAAATTATTAGTTAAAAGCCTTTACTTTGCTTTTCTGTATTTTTCCATAGAATAAGGATGAATATTGTCCTCACTTCTCACTAGATAGGACATGTTATCAGAATGTTTTGATAAGCCTTAGAGTCCTGTCTGTCTGTCTGTGTGTGTGTGTGTGTGTGTGTGTGTGTGTGTGTGTGTGTGTGTGTGTGTGAATATGGTCTGTATTGGTGAGGTGATTAACTGGCACCATAAGGAGACGGAATAACTTGTTCTCGACAATCTGACACCTGGAAATGCATTTCTGCCATGTGGAAGGTCACTAACCCGTCAACCATATGATCAACGAAGATTTGCTTCAGACTGTCTGCTCTTGTGTGGAAAATTACTAGTTTTGTTTACCTCGCTTTCTTTCTTTCTTATCCAATCAGAATCATTTAACGTTCAGTAATGATGTAGTTAGCACCCTCTGTTAGAGTATAATTGCTGTAACAATGTTATTGTAAGTGGGGCGGCCTACGAACTCCTTGTGAGACCTGAAGCTTCTGCTGATGAAACTGCAAACTAAACTTCACTAAACTTTCTTCTATTGATGCACTTCTGACTCCTGCTCTTCATTCATCATATCTGCTCCTCGGGTCTTAACTGTAAATCCCCAATAATACAGACTCCACTTAGAACCAAAAAGGTTTTATACACAGGAAATGCTTATCTAGTACGTTAGAAAATCGGTTGATGCAACTGAAATCAAATACTTTCCTACTATACAGCACGGAAAAAACAGTGATGGATGGAAGTGAAGATGATGGTAGGTCACATGACAGCAACAACATCTGAACTCTGAATCTGTGAAAACATCTTGATCATAGTCGCCTCACAGAAACAATAAATATTCAATACATTTATAGTTAATGAAGACCATTAAGATTTTTTTCAATTAAACAACCCGAAAATACCATTACTGTAATGCAATAAATAAATATTTTTTAAGTATCCAAGTCATATAAGAGCATATGTCAGGAACTCCACCAAAGAATCTTTATGGATCATATGGTTACGCACTTACAGTGTTGTTTTAGTTGCAGCGCCCCCTATTGGTGGAATCTTATGAAACTTTGCATGCATCCTCAGAACGCACTGTTGTTTTTGTGTGCCAAGTTTGGTTAAGCTCAGACATTTGACGGACATTCGTTCAGCAACTGTAGGACAACTTGTAAAAAAATGGGAATTGCTGGACAATTAGTTAATTTATAACAATGCTTCAACTTTATGCAAGCGCCATCCCAAGCAGCTGTGATCCCATTTTGGTGAAAACCAAAGTCTCAGCCTAGGAGGAGTTTTTTTTTTTAAAGCAAAGAAAAAAAGCATGTTGCCATCTGGTTGCTAGGGTGTCGTTATGCGGTTGCCAAGGTAATATAGGTGGGTTTTAGCACATTGTCATGTGGTTGCTACAGTGTTGCTATGCAGTTTGTGAGGTAAGTTGAAATGCAGTTTTGTCCTCTTGCCTTGCAGTTTTTGTGTGTTCAGTAACTATAGGTCAACTTACAAAAATGGGAATTTCTGACCAATCCAAGTGCCCCTATTTTGGTGAAGATCAAAGTCTCAGCCTATGAGGAGTAAAAAAAACTAGGTTTTTAGGAAAATTCAAAACTGGATGCATTTTACAGGCGGAAATAGAATCAGAGATATACATTTTGTACAGCTTGACTCAAGGATTCTGGGGGGGGATTTGTGTTTAACCCTTATAGGATTCCAAAATTATGATCCACAATACAAGTAGACTTATATATTACAGCGCCACCTAGTGTCAGACGGTTGTGTGTCTGTGAAATACATCTGGCAATTTGTTCCAGATTCTTCGGACCACTAAAATTCATGAAAAATACTCTTTTCTGGGTAAAAACTTGCAGTCGGTGCAACTGCTGGAGGGCTAATGAGCGTCTTATGGCAGGTGAACTGAACTGTGTCCCAATTAGCACAAATTAAGCAATTATCTGATCAGTGGCAATATTTGCAGAACCTATTCAGCCGCAGTGAATGAAGCGGAAAAGGGCAAATCAATCAGTGCATCTTGTTTACAGCACATCCACTGCGTAACTCACCCTTTGACCTTCAGCATTAAACCTGTGAACGCCGACGGCGGGAGGCGTGATCTCCATCACGTCAAAATACATGCCTGAAACACACGGACACACGCATCAGGACAGAGACCAGCGGCACGGATTCATCGGGATTCATGGATTAATGACACGTAAGCATATGGACGCCGTCCTCACTGATGTCTCAGATTAAAGAGTCAAAACTTGACATGTTGGGAATTATCCAAGTTATATAATATCATTGAGATGCTGTTTTTTTTTAATCTTGTTAAATATATATATATATATATATATATATATATATATATATTTGGCAAATTATTTTTTATATATTATTAAATAATTTTTTTAAACATTTTAAAAACGTATGAAATTCTATTATTTTTATAGAATATAGTAACTATTTTTTATCATTTTAAACTTTTAGTAATTTTGTTGTTGTTTGTTGTCTTTATTTGTTTTAGTTTTAAATTTTAATTCAGTTTTAGTTATTTTTAGCACATTAAGTTAAACTAAACAAAAATGAGAATTTTTTTTTAAATTATTTTATTTCAGTTAACATTTTTTTTATTTCTTCAAAACGTCTTATGGTTTTAGTAATTTTGTCATTTTATTACTTTTTTTTTATTTTTATTTAATTTAAGTTCTAGTTATTTTACTCAAGTTAACAGAGAAATAAGGCTTTGGAAAATAACCTGAAACAAAATGAAATTAAAAAAAAAAGTTAAAAGATTTTATTTTAGTTGACATTTAATTTATAATTTAAGTAATGAAAATAAATAAATATATTAGTTTTTGTAATTTTGTTGTGTTTTTTTTAAATATATTTTCATTTTATAGATACAATTTATGTTTTTAATTTTTTTTAAATTTCAGTTTGAATTTTAAGAATTTTACAGAAGTGATTTTTGTGGTTTTAGCTTCAGTTAACGACATTAACCCTGTTATCCAATATATATAATCACCTAAATTTCCGTTGTTTCCCATCGGCGTGGAGCTCAAAGCGCTGGAGAAACGCTCCCATGATCCTCCAGCACATTCATCACGAATCCTCTCTCTCGTCAGAGAGCCGTTTTTAAAGCTGAGAGACAGAAGAGAAGAGTTTCAGGTCAAACGGATAACGGCGAGTCCTCGACGAACACGCGCTCTTCCTCTCGTCTCTCGCGCTGTAAACGAGGTCAATCTTCATTACATCTCAACGAAAAGAAGAAACGCAGCACTCGAGGAGGAGCTGGATTTCCTTCAACTCGCCAAACAATTTCACATCCTTGGGAAAAAAGTACATGTCATTTTATACGTCTATCCTTGACAGGTGAAGCGCCACCGTCTCTCACGGAGAGAAAAACACTCAAACGTCATTTGAAAATTCAACAAGGTCAGCGGAGAACGGCACGGTATTTACATTTACTCTCGCTTTCATTTCTGTGAAGAAAGTGTTGAGAAAACAGGGGATCTGAAAGTCAAGAGCCGATGTTATTCACACTGAACTACAAGAGCAGATCTCAAACACATGAACCGCATCTTCACCCAAAATACAGAAAATATACAATACAAACATTTAGTATCTAATTGCATTATATAAATAAGCATCTATCTATCTATCTATCTATCTATCTATCTATCTATCTATCTATCTATCTATCTATCTATCTATCTATCCTTTCATTCATCCAACCCTCTATCTATCTATCTATGCACTCATCCATCCATCTATTTATCTGTCCATCCATCAATCTATCTATCCAGTCATCCATCCATCAATCTAACTATCTATCAATCCCTTCATCCATCCATCCATTAGTCCATCAACCCATCCATCCATCCGTCCGTTAGTTCGTCCGTCCATCTATCTATCTATCCATCCATCTATCCTTTCATTCATCCAACCCTCTATCTATCCATCCATCCGTCCGTTAGTTCGTCCGTCCGTCCGTCCGTCCATCTATTTATCTATCTATCTATCCATCTATCCTTTCATTCATCCAACCCTCTATGTATCTATCTATCTACCTATCTATCTATCCTTTCATTCATCCAACCCTCTATCTATCTAGTCATCCATCCATCAATCTATCAATCCCTTCATCCATCCATCCATCCGTCCGTTAGTTCGTCCGTCCATCTATCTATCTATCCATCCATCTATCCTTTCATTCATCCAGCCCTCTATCTATCTATCTATCTATCCTTTCATTCATCCAACCCTCTATCTATCTATCTATCTATCTATCTATCTATCCATCCATCTATCCTTTCATTCATCCAACCCTCTATCTATCTAGTCATCCATCCATCAATCTATCAATCCCTTCATCCATCCATCCATCCGTCCGTTAGTTCGTCCGTCCATCTACCTATCTATCCATCCATCTATCCTTTCATTCATCCAACCCTCTATCTATCTATCTATCTATCTATCTATCTATCTATCTATCTATCTATCTATCTATCTATCTATCTATCTATCTATCCATCCGTCCGTCCATCTATCCATCCATCTATCCATCTATCTATCTATCCTTTCATTCATCCAACCCTCTATCTATCTAGTCATCCATCCATCAATCTATCAATCCCTTCATCCATCCATCCATCCGTCCGTTAGTTCGTCCGTCCATCTATCTATCTATCCATCCATCTATCCTTTCATTCATCCAGCCCTCTATCTATCTATCTATCTATCTATCCTTTCATTCATCCAACCCTCTATCTATCTATCTATCTATCTATCTATCTATCTATCTATCTATCTATCCATCCGTCCGTCCATCCATCTATCCATCCATCTATCCATCTATCTATCTATCCTTTCATTCATCCAACCCTCTATCTATCTATCTATCTATCTATCTATCCTTTCATTCATCCAACCCTCTATCTATCTATCTATCCATCCATCTATCCTTTCATTCATCCAGCCCTCTATCTATCTATCTATCTATCTATCTATCTATCTATCTATCTATCCTTTCATTCATCCAACCCTCTATCTATCTATCTATCTATCTATCTATCTATCTATCTATCTATCTATCCATCCGTCCGTCCATCCATCTATCCATCCATCTATCCATCTATCTATCTATCCTTTCATTCATCCAACCCTCTATCTATCTATCTATCTATCTATCCTTTCATTCATCCAACCCTCTATCTATCTATCTATCTATCTATCTATCTATCCTTTCATTCATCCAACCCTCTATCTATCTATCTATCTATCTATCCTTTCATTCATCCAACCCTCTATCTATCTATCCATCCATCTATCCTTTCATTCATCCAGCCCTCTATCTATCTATCTATCTATCTATCCTTTCATTCATCCAACCCTCTATCTATCTATCTATCTATCTATCTATCTATCTATCTATCCATCCGTCCGTCCATCCATCTATCCATCCATCTATCCATCTATCTATCTATCCTTTCATTCATCCAGCCCTCTATCTATCTATCTATCTATCTATCTATCTATCTATCTATCCTTTCATTCATCCAACCCTCTATCTATCTATCTATCTATCTATCCTTTCATTCATCCAGCCCTCTATCTATCTATCTATCCTTTCATTCATCCAGCCCTCTATCTATCTATCTATCTATCTATCTATCTATCTATCTATCTATCTATCTATCCATCCGTCCGTCCATCCATCTATCCATCCATCTATCCATCTATCTATCTATCCTTTCATTCATCCAACCCTCTATCTATCTAGTCATCCATCCATCAATCTATCAATCCCTTCATCCATCCATCCATCCGTCCGTTAGTTCGTCCGTCCATCTATCTATCTATCCATCCATCTATCCTTTCATTCATCCAGCCCTCTATCTATCTATCTATCTATCTATCCTTTCATTCATCCAACCCTCTATCTATCTATCTATCTATCTATCTATCCATCCATCCATCCATCTATCCTTTCATTCATCCAACCCTCTATCTATCTAGTCATCCATCCATCAATCTATCAATCCCTTCATCCATCCATCCATCCGTCCGTTAGTTCGTCCGTCCATCTATCCATCCATCCATCCATCAGCAAAAATGCAAAACATTCGTTCATACTATGAAATATAACCATCAAAACAGCATATTCTCCAGCATTTTGTAAAGGAATCGTAACATCGGGCCGTTTACCCTGGTTTTACCATATGAGAGCCATGTAAGCGCTGCAGAGCACCGGGTTACAGAAGACGTGGCCCTCCACTGCGGGCTTGGGATCCTGGAGCCACAGGAAAACCGTGTCGCTGGTGCCCAAACTGACCTGAGAGAGTCCAGAGCAACGTCACATCACTAACCCGCAGTAAACTGACCCGATCAACCGGCGTTATACCGCTTTCAGAGCATGAATGCATTCATTTAATATTTTACTAGAAGAACATTCCAGTTCGCTCAGAAAGTCCAACTTTGGCCATTGAATCTGAATCTAAGAGTCCGAGCCGATAAACATTCAGACGTGTGGGATGAGAGAAACAGACGGATGCTGTCGTGAGGGATGATGGACAGGTCTGACACACTCATCAATCACAGCATGGAAATCATTTTATACACATATAAATCCAAGCTGCATTTATGGGTCTAAAGACGGCAGGAACACTGGACGTATATTGTAAATATACATATTTCATGAAAAAAAAAATCAATAAATATTTGACTATATAAACATTTTACTATATGTTTAAGTGTTTTGTCATTCTTATTAGTTTGTTTTAGTGTATTCATTAAAATATTTTATGAATATGTTTTACATTTTTTCTGTTTCATTTTTTATTTAGTTTTATTAATCTTGTGTGTTTTGTCATTTTTATTTGTTTAGTTTTTTAAACATTTTATTGCATTTTTAATTCAGTTCTAGATACTTTTGTATAATTGATAGATTTTATGAATATTTTAATTAGCTTGTATTTTTGTTTTGTTGTAATGTAAGTGTTTAAGTGTTGTTTTGTAGATTTTTTTATATTTAAATTTCTTTTTTAGTTAATCATTGAGACATTTTATTAAAAAAAATCATTTGTATTTTTAGATTTTATTTTAATGTCAGTTGAATTAATTTAGTAATTTGTTTCAAAATGTTAATTTCTGTTTTAGTTAATCAAGACATTTTATAAAAAAAAACTGTTTTATACATTTTTAATCATATTTTCTGTTATCATTTTTAAGTGAAAGCTGTAATTTTGTTGTATTTTTGTCATTTTTTTATTCATTACTTACATCGTTTTTATTAATGTTATTTCCGTTTTAGTGCTAAATTTGCAACATAGTAACTCATTTAAGTCAGTTAATCTAAACGAAAATGAGAAATGTTCCCTTATAAAATAATAAAAAGCATTATTTATGTCAGCTAAAGTTTATTTTAAGTAAAGAAAGTTGAATGATTTAACCCCAAAATACTTTCAGCCAGTTGGTGAAGATGCTATTATTCAAAAGTTATAAGCAGTTTTAACCATTTTTATGCTATGTTAGTTCCCCAAAAGTGATTTTTCAGGTGTTTGACCTCAAATAATGTTAATAATTTTCATGTTTATTAGTAAAACACTCACCGCTAGATCTCCTTCCTGCAGCCTCATGCCGGCCAGAGAGCCTGTAACCAAACCAAACATTTCTCATCCTGAAAACACACACATAAAACCCTCTTCCCAGTCCCTACACATCCACCGCTCGAGCCCCCGTCCCGATAAAGCCGTGTAATGCTGCCGTTTAATCGGGAGCGCAGAGGGAGGAAAGAACGACTCCTTCAGATTTAATCAGAGCCGTTCCTGGCGGCCTTGCAGAAACCAAAAGTTCAATAAATCACCAGAAACGTCACGCTTACAGGAGAAAAATCTCATTTCAATACATCAGGAGACGAGGAAAAACTCCCTTCAGCACTTTCAAGAAGAACGGAAACTTACTGTCAATGCGCATAACTTTATGTCAAATAAAAGACAGCAATTTCATAAAATGACTTTGAAATGAAACAAATCACTGCAACTATTTATTAATAGTTTATATTAATATTTATAGTTGTCATCTTAGTTTTAGCGTTTATAAATTACAATTTATTTTTGAATTTACAAGTTACCATTTTAGTAATTTAGTTGTAATTTTTATTATTATTTTTCTAAAAAAAAATAAGATTTTTTTAAATAAATATTTGTATTATGTATTTTTTTATAAATAAATAAATATATATATATATATATATATATATATATAAAATAATACAAAATACATATATACATACAAATACACACACACACATTTACATATAAATATATATGTCTGAATGTGGAGATTATGCATTAGTGTGTTGTTGCTGCCATCTACAGTCAATAAGATCATATCAGTGACAGTATAAATCATGTTTGCATCACACATTCGTTCAATATCATGATTTTCTGAGGCAAACACACTGAACATGAATGACATGAGAGTTTTACCAGGATTGTCTCCGGTGAAGGCCACCACTTTACAGCTCTGAGGAAACCCGTAGCGTTCGGTGAAATACGGAGACACACAACCCTGCAAACCAGAGCGAGAGTTGATGCTTTCAGCGGATGGACGTCAGTCAGGTATTGTTTACAGGAATGTGAATCACCAGCACAGCTGTGGACGGCGTGAGGTCTCCCAGTTTCTCCTCCAACTGCGGCGCTGTGGCCTTCAAACACACCTGAGACCAACGCTTCTCACGAATGTCCAACAGATTCATCCCAGAGCCTTCATGTGAAGAGAAACACACACGCTTATCCTTCTCAATAATTCACACTTTAGTGTCTCAAACGTCTTCATCTGATCACGGTTTATATTCATGCAACTGGGAAAATATTCCTGAGGAAAGTCATCAGTGGGTTATTTATTATGCATCATTTCTTGACACAGCAAATGCGATCAGAGGACAGGGAAGGACGGAGGGATGGAGGGGGGTGGAGGGAGGGACAGAGATCAAACGATCAACTCGACTGAAGGAAAGTACCGTCGCTGTAGTCGATCGGCGCGTAGTCGCCCAGAAACAGAGACGCAGCGAAACTGCTGATCAGTGAGATTCTCTGAAAATCACGTTATTACACCAAATATTAATGACTAATATAATATACATAATTATATAAAATCTATCTATGTGTACAGATGATTGAATTGCTTTGTATATAATTAAAATAAATATTTAAACATTATTATACATTCTATAATAATATTATTTTTTCATAAAAACATTATAAAAATATCTAAAACAAAATATATTTTAATTTATATCAATTCTATAATTACATATTACAAACACACATACAAATCAATCATGAGAAATATTTATCTATATAATTAAATATATTATCAACAAAATAATTAATAATTAGTAAAACACTAAACAAATACATAAAACAAAATATATTTTAATTTACATCAATTCTATATATTATTACATATTACAAACACACATAACTATTTTTCATACATTTATTACTGACACACTGCGTTTACAGCTATTTTAATTGCAAGTCAATAATTAAATTAATATTTACATAGTTTTTTAATTTATTTTGTATTTATAATTTTTTTTATAAATATTTAATCAACTAAATAATTAAATACTATAATATTTTTTTTGACTAAAATATACCTTACATAGGATGGAAAAATATATTTTAATTTACATAAATTCTATATATAATTACTTATGCGTGAGTCTGGTTAATACACGATGAGCAATATTTATTCATTTATTGCTAATATATGTACATAAATAAAATGCATTTACATAATAAAAATAACAATATTTTGAATAAAATTATTATTTTAAATGCTATGATAAATGTATATGTATATAATGTATATAAATACATAAAGATTTCTCTCCTGGGATAAACACACCGAAGGGCTGAGTTTTATTGATCAAACATTTGTATGTACATTAAGTTTTTACCTCCGAATCATTGAATTCATTCGGCTTCAAGCGATAAATCTTTGCAATCTGACTTCCAGTGAAGCGCTGTTTGACAAATATAGAAAATAAATTAATATGACTAATTTCCATTAGAGTTAGCATGAATCCCGGATGAAACGCACCTCATACGCTCGTGAACCGCTGATGTCAGCGAGACTCTGAGCGCCTCCTGCCGCCGCCTCCAGATCCCGACACTGATCCCACGTGCTGGAGTCCATCCAAACCGGACTGTCCTGCAGCGCAAAACCATCCTACAGGACACACAGCCCACTGACCTCTGACCCCACACACATATACTACTATACACACTTCATATCTGACATGCAATGTATGATTTTATACATTTCATCTGATCCGTGCATCAGATAATCACTGAAAGCTCTGGTGAATATTAGCCAGTAACGCTGGACGTTTGACCCTCAACACACACTGCAGCGCTGATGGTGTCGTCACCTGTAAAAGGACGTTTAAAGGTTTCTGCGGGTCCAGACGATTGAGGGTTTGTCTCGCACCCTTCCTCCAGAAAACACTGCCATGTTGCTGCAAAAAACATTAAACCAATCAGATTTAGTCCAAACATAAAGTAAAATCAACAGAAATACACAGAAAACCAAACAAACATGGAATATATATTCTGTTAAATATATTTAATCCAGCATGGATGGATGGAACAGTGATGGAAGGATGGATAAAACAATGAAGGATGGATGGATGGATAGAAAAAAATTGATGGAACAGTGATAGATGGATAGAACAATGATGGATGGATGGATGGATGGATGGATGGATGGATGGATAGAACAGTGATGCATGGATGGATGGATGGATAGAACAGTGATGCATGGATGGATGGATGGATGGAACAGTGACAGATGAACGGAACAATGATGGATGGAGGGAACAGTGATGGATGGAACAATGAAGGATGGATGGATGGATGGATGGAACAGTGATGCATGGATGGATGGATGGATGGATAGAACAGTGATGCATGGATGGATGGATGGATAGAACAGTGATGCATGGATGGATGGATGGATAGAACAGTGATGCATGGATGGATGGATGGATAGAACAGTGATGCATGGATGGATGGATGGATAGAACAGTGATGCATGGATGGATGGATGGATAGAACAGTGATGCATGGATGGATGGATGGATGGAACAGTGACAGATGAACGGAACAATGATGGATGGAGGGAACAGTGATGGATGGAACAATGAAGGATGGATGGATGGAACAGTGATGCATGGATGGATGGTTAGAAAAAAATTGATGGAACAGTGATAGATGGATAGAACAGTGATGCATGGATGGATGGATAGATGGATGGATAGAACAATGATGGATGGATGGATAGAACAGTGATGCATGGATGGATGGATGGATAGAACAGTGATGCATGGATGGATGGATGGATGGATAGAACAGTGATGCATGGATGGATGGATGGATGGATAGAACAGTGATGCATGGATGGATGGATGGATGGATAGAACAGTGATGCATGGATGGATAGATGGATGGATAGAACAGTGATGCATGGATGGATGGATAGAACAATGATGGATGGATGGATAGAACAGTGATGCATGGATGGATGGATGGATAGAACAGTGATGCATGGATGGATGGATGGATAGAACAGTGATGCATGGATGGATGGATGGATGGATAGAACAGTGATGCATGGATGGATAGATGGATAGATAGAACAGTGATGCATGGATGGATGGATAGAACAGTGATGCATGGATGGATGGATAGAACAATGATGGATGGATGGATAGAACAGTGATGCATGGATGGATGGATGGATAGAACAGTGATGCATGGATGGATGGATGGATAGAACAGTGATGCATGGATGGATGGATGGATAGAACAGTGATGCATGGATGGATGGATGGATAGAACAGTGATGCATGGATGGATGGATGGATGGATAGAACAGTGATGCATGGATGGATGGATGGATAGAACAGTGATGCATGGATGGATGGATGGATAGAACAGTGATGCATGGATGGATGGATGGATGGATAGAACAGTGATGCATGGATGGATGGAGGGAACAATAATAGATGATGAATGAATGGGTGGAACAATAATGTCTGGATGGAACAGTGATGGATAGATAGATGGATGGATGGAAGTGATGATGGTAAAATGGATAGACAGATGCTAAACATCTTAAACATGCTGTGTTCTTACTGACACGTGTCTCTCTTTGACTGTCAGTTTAATAAATGTTCTGGCTTTCAGAAATCAGTTCTAGTTTACACATTTCACCAGGTTTAAAAACAGGGACTAAAAAAAGAAAAGAATATTGATCATCCCTCTGAGAAACGCTTTATTCCAGACAAACAGCACATTTTACAGCATAAACAACAATGAATGAATGATTAAAGTCACCTGTCCGCTGCCTGAGACGGCCCTGACCCGAGAGAAGTCGAAGCCAGCGCTGCTCATGTTCTCCAGCAGCACGTCGAGCGCCTGCGATGGACAGATCGCACTCGTTCGTCACACACACAGTGTTTCTCTACAGGTGTGTTAAAGGACGGGACGCTTTACCTTCACCCACATGAGCGGTGGAGACGTGACCGTCAGCTGGTCTGCATGCATGTGAACTCCTCCATGAGTCCTGCACAAACACCGGAAACAAACTGTATTTCTCAATATTCAATGTGTGAAAACTATATATCCATATATTCAAGGATTAAACCAATCAGATTTAGCATCAGTGCAAACATGCCGTAAAACCAACAGAAATACACAGGAAACCCCATACAGCAAACAAACATGGATCATATATTCTGTTAAATATATTTAATGCAGCATCCATTTTTAGAGTCACTGCATGTGATTCACAAACACAATAACTAAATGTGACATTTTTATTATGGTTGTATGTGAAGATTGGTTTAACTTCTCTTAAATTAAAAGTTGCTATAGTTTTTTGAAGCTTAGTAAATGTTATAAATTATGGCTTTCAATTATATTGTAATGTTAAATGGCTATAATTACTTAAAATATAACGTCTTTATGCCGTCTCTACAATGTTCAATTCAATGTTCAGACTCAATGTTGAAATTATGCATTACAATATAAAGATATTATAAACTTTAAATGAGACAATGATGATGAAGGGATGGAACAATGATGGATGGATGGAGGGAACAATAACGTATGGATGGACCAGCGATGGATGGATGGATGGATGAACAGAACAGTGATGGATGGATAGAACAGTGATGGATGGATGGATGGATGGATGGATGAAACAGTGATGGATGGATGGATGGATGAAACAGTGATGGATGGATAGGTAATGGATGGATGAAACAGTGATGGATGAATGGAGGGAACAATAATGTATGGATGGACCAGTGATTGATGGATGGATGGATGCATGGATGGATGGAGAGAACAATAATGGATGATGAATGAATGGATGGAACAATAACGTATGGATGGACCAGTGATGGATGGATGGATGGAACAGTGATGGATGGATGGATGGAACAGTGATGGATGGATGGATGGATGGATGGATGGATGGATGGAACAATAGTGGATGGATGGAACAGTGATGGATGGATGGATGGATGGAACAGGGATGGATGGATGGATGGATGGAACAATAGTGGATGGATGGAACAGTGATGGATGGATGGAACAGTGATTTATGGATGGAACAATAGTGGATGGATGGAACAGTGATTTATGGATGGATGGATGGAACAGTGATTTATGGATGGATGGATGGATGGAACAGTGATGGATGGATGGAACAATAGTGGATGGATGGAACAGTGATTTATGGATGGATGGATGGAACAGTGATGGATGGATGGAACAATAGTGGATGGATGGAACAGTGATGGATGGATGGAACAGTGATTTATGGATGGAACAATAGTGGATGGATGGAACAGTGATGGATGGATGGATGGATGGATGGATGGATGGAACAGTGATGGATGGATGGAACAATAGTGGATGGATGGAACAGTGATGGATGGATGGATGGATGGATGGAACAGTGATGGATGGATGGAACAATAGTGGATGGATGGAACAGTGATTTATGGATGGAACAATAGTGGATGGATGGAACAGTGATGGATGGATGGATGGATGGATGGATGGATGGAACAGTGATGGATGGATGGAACAATAGTGGATGGATGGAACAGTGATGGATGGATGGATGGATGGATGGATGGAACAGTGATGGATGGATGGAACAATAGTGGATGGATGGAACAGTGATTTATGGATGGAACAATAGTGGATGGATGGAACAGTGATGGATGGATGGAACAATAGTGGATGGATGGAACAGTGATGGATGGATGGAACAATCGTGGATGGATGGAACAGTGATGGATGGATGGAACAATAGTGGATGGATGGAACAGTGATGGATGGATGGAACAATAGTGGATGGATGGAACAGTGATGGATGGATGGAACAATAGTGGATGGATGGAACAGTGATGGATGGATGGAACAATCGTGGATGGATGGAACAGTGATGGATGGATGGAACAATAGTGGATGGATGGAACAGTGATTTATGGATGGAACAATAGTGGATGGATGGAACAGTGATGGATGGATGGAACAATAGTGGATGGATGGAACAGTGATGGATGGATGGAACAATCGTGGATGGATGGAACAGTGATGGATGGATGGAACAATAGTGGATGGATGGAACAGTGATGGATGGATGGAACAGTGATTTATGGATGGAACAATAGTGGATGGATGGAACAGTGATTTATGGATGGATGGATGGAACAGTGATGGATGGATGGAACAATAGTGGATGGATGGAACAGTGATGGATGGATGGAACAATAGTGGATGGATGGAACAGTGATTTATGGATGGAACAATAGTGGATGGATGGAACAGTGATGGATGGATGGAACAATAGTGGATGGATGGAACAGTGATGGATGGATGGAACAATAGTGGATGGATGGAACAGTGATGGATGGATGGAACAATAGTGGATGGATGGAACAGTGATGGCTGGATGGAACAATAGTGGATGGATGGAACAGTGATGGATGGATGGAACAATAGTGGATGGATGGAACAGTGATGGATGGATGGAACAATAGTGGATGGATGGAACAGTGATTTATGGATGGAACAATAGTGGATGGATGGAACAGTGATTTATGGATGGAACAATAGTGGATGGATGGAACAGTGATGGGTGGATGGATGGACAGACGGAGCAGGCCTGGAAAATATGGATATCTGTATCGCAAATATAAATTTTTGTAGTTATGCTGAGCTCTAAAATGCTTTATTGCTTAAAAATCATTGTTTATGGGTTATTAATAATAATTAATTATGGATTAAGATGGATGAGAAGGCTGTGGGGGCTCTGCACAGCAGAAATATGATGCATTAAATATAATAAGCAGCAGATTTGAGTTTGAAGGAATACCTGAACTCCGGCAGATCGCGGTCGAACTGGACGCTGCTCTGATGAACCACCTCGAGCGCTCCATCAATGCACAGCACCTTCAGCTGCAGGAGAACACCACCATTAACCGCGCGCACATTCATATTCATGCATTCAGAGCAGTTTACAGGTGCACATTTAATCATGAACGTGAAAGTTTTATGATGTTATTGGTGTCCAGGCGTCACATCGGGATCATTTCATGCTTTTTGTTGTCACGCAGCGGCTCAACATCACAAACGTGTATTCCAGATAGGGAGAGAGCAAAGGTCAGCCAGGGATTGACCGTTACTCTCCGGACCAGAGCATAGACTGCTTTACACAGAGTTGAATCAGTGTGTTTTGTATCACAAGTACAAATCTACAATATTTTGATGTGTTGTTTTGGACATGAAGCATGGCATTACCCTGGTATTTCTGTAAATAACTTAAGAGTATCATGGTAAATGCATCACTCTACTATAGTAACACTAAGTGAATCTATCACATAATGCAATGATTTCTCTAGGACAACATGTCTTATAAAATATAGATACTGGCATGTGTGTGTGTGTGTGTGTGTGTGTGTGTGTGTGTGTGTGTGAGAGAGAGAGAGAGAGACAGAGTGAGAGTAAGTGTGTGTGAGAGACAGAGTAAGTGTGTGAGAGAGTAAGAGTGTAAGTGTGTGTGTGTGTAAGAGAGAGAGAAAGAAAGTGAGGGTGTAAGTGTGAGTATGTACCTGTTGCGTGCTGAAATCGAACCCTAGAAAACAAGAATCTACTGCTTCAGCCATTCAGATCACAAACATCCCGCCACCGAATGCTACAGTATCGAAGGCAGAGCTCATGAATATTCATTCTTCCTGAAGCGACAGTCACGTGACGTCATGAATATCCATGATCTCATCTTCCACCATGATTCGTCCACTCGCCAATCACGTCCGCGAACGTCATGCCGCCTAATTAATATTCATGAGCTCAGCGAGCGCGTGGTATGAACAGCCTCGGGACGCTTAAAGGGACAGCGCACCTCTGGAAAAACACTCACGAACTTTAACCTGCAGCACAAGCCATGTCAGCTGTTTAATTATTGCCATGCTCTGTTTTGAAATACGTATTTAACAGCTCATCTACTAGTAAAGCACATTTCAGAAACAGGAAACTAATTAAAGTCTGAGACAATTCATGGAAGTTTCAGTGGGAGTGAACAGGAGAAAGATTATTTTCACACCACAGTAATTAAAGTGCATGTGCGAAACAAAGCAGCCATGCAAAGTGTGCTGAAGTGAGTTGGGTATGGTGTTAAATGTCTTTTAGTTTAAATGAGACTGTTAGGCAAAGAGAATTTAATGCATTTTTAAACAATCCAAGTTGTTTGTGCAATGATATTCATTGCTGCCATTAATTATTGCATTATACAGTAAATCCTATTGAATTATCTCAATGCCAGAAGCAGTTCACCTAAACAAACCACAATAATACTCTTCAGCTTCAATATAATTATGTGCAAAATTACATTATGAATCACCTCACCCACTGCATCAACAATACTGTGCAAACATGCCGAGGAACTGGATGATTAATGAGTTATATTTTATTTTTCAAATGCATTTCTTCTACCTTACATACTTCTTTCTCACACGAACTTTGCATGACATATTAATATGAATATATGAATATTTCACATGAACGTCTTGCCTTTGTCTTTGCAAACAGAGCAACCTTGGATTGCCCTCTTTTGTTTGCTCTTTGTTGCAATGCCCTCAAAGCACACATGCACATGAGCTGTTCCCTTCAGAGGAGAAATCAAGCCGCTTTATGATCGCACTTCAATAAAAGTGCATTGCCGCAGATGTTTCAGGATGTTGCCATGCTGCTGCTCGTATCTGATGTGTGCAGATGTGCCGGGAGAGACAAGCACCTCTCACTCAGAAGAGGAGCAGAGCAACGTCAGGATGGACATCGCACTCCTAAAAGAGCAATACAACTCCATTAGAGACAAACAGAGACGGCAGACTCAAGTGCTGTGCTTCAACAGAGGTACGAAATAGTGTTTGGACTTGTAAGCTAACAGAGAACAAGTGTAATGCATAACCAAAAACACTAGAAGAGCAATACTAATTGTATAAAGTACCAATCCCATTGTGAGTGTTTGAAATGTGTTGCATGTAAGTGTTAGAAACCCATGTTTTTATGTCCCATGTCACATAAACGTGTCCGGGGCAAGTTGTCACAGGCTTTACTTCATGGATTGAATGTTTCTCAGGGTGGGTTGAGTTTAAAACTTAATATCTGCGTAGACGGGAATGTTTAAATACTGAGTGTATGTTAATGTGAATGTTAATACTGAGTACATTTGAAAAATATTTTGCATTTCCACTATTATTGCACAAGAGAAAGCAAAGAAACTTAAAATGCATGAGGAAAAACGTCATGTGACAACTTGCCCCACCCTGATTAATTTTTTTCTTTTCTCCTGAGTTGAATCTCAGTTCAATCTTCTTTACACAGATTGCTTTTGTTCTAATGTTTGTCAGTGTGGCTTTATTATTTTTTTGATAGAGAAAACAGACATTTGAACTTAAAAACCCAGCGAACAAAAACATGATCAAAGAACATTTTGCCATAAAATGTTATTTCTGAATGTTCTCTCTTTCCAAAACATTTCCAAAATGTTTCTTTGTAAATGCAACACCTTCTAACATTCCATTTAATCTTGTTGCAAACATTATTGGAATGTTACTTTTGAAAATTCTGTGAAACAAGTAACAAGTAACATTTAAAGAACGTTAGATGAACATCGAAACATTTCAGACATAAAAAGTTCCATAAAGTTTTGAGAACATTATTAAAGCCCAGATAACTGACTATAAGAAACTAGAAGAACGTTTGTTTACAACATTTACATTTTCATCCACAAAAAGGGATTTCCAGTCACCCAAACAGTAAACAGCAGCGCTTGCAACATCAAGGTTATGGGTTTGATTTCCAGGGAAAGCAAGAACTGATTAGAATGTCAATGTGTTTCTTGAATGCGATGCAAGTCACATTTCTGCATTCATCAGCTGCTTTTATCATTGCATTCAAGAAACACATTGACATTCTAATCAGTTCTTGCTTTCCCTGGGAATCGAACCCATGACCTTGATGTTGCAAGCGGCGCTCTCTACTGTTAGACACACAGGAAAGCTCCAACGCTGAGAGAACATTGCCAGAACGTTTCCTGTTACGGAAGTCTTATGAATCATGATTTGCATTTCTATTTAACGACATGTTGTTGTATTTAATGACAGCTGCTCTTCTCGTGTTCATCTACAGCACAAAACACTGAAGACACGAATGGCAAAGATCCCGTCGACGTGTTTCCCGTCTGCCACGTCAAACACTCTCCTTTAACACGAGCATCAGTCGTAGAGTCTGCTGGCGGTCCGTGGCGGACGCATCTGGACACACACCGTCTCACACACACGGCTTCTGGCCGCAGGAATCGTGTCTCTTCTTCTGAAGCCTCCAGCTCGAGCTCAGAATCGGAGCGGCTCTCGGACGACTCCAGCCATCGGAGGAACGCCGGCGCTCCGGCCTGGAGGAAGTTGTCCGCACCTGCGGTTTTGTCCCGTCAGCAGAGCTTTGGGAGTTATCGCTCCACACCCGCAGGTGCCAAATATTACCCCTTCCCTCAGAGGAAATGCCCGAGGAAGTCTGAGGCCGCCAGGAGACTGGGCCTGTACGCCTCGCTGTAATCACTCAAATAAACCAACGGGGAACGTTCCCAGAGTGATGTGAACGCTAACGTTAATAAAACGTTCGCTCAGAGTTATGGTCTCTAAAAATGTTACAGCAAAAATTATATTAATGGGAACTAATCTGAAACATTTGAGTTTTTAAATCAATTTTATTTATGTAAAATGCATTATAAAGGTAGTCATAATGCATTATAATCATTCATAAATAATTGCAACCAAAGTTAAAATGCATTATAATATTCACTAACTCCTTGTAAGATCTGTAATTGTTTGTTTGTCATGTTTTAATGCATTATACTTTCTAAAGGTGCATTATAACTGCTTACAATTATTCATAATGCATTATAAAGTGCAAGGCATAATTAATGCATAAAAGTGCATTTTATTTTATGCATTAGTAATACTGGTAGCACTTTAGTTTCGGGTCCAATTATGACTATAAACTCATTGTTTATTATCATCCATATCACTGGGATATTTGCTGTTTATTAGTGTTTATAAAGCACATATTAATGCATTATTCTACGTCCCTATTTCCACCCAATATCTAAACTTAACAACTACTTTGCTAACGATTAATGAGCTGTAATTAGGAGTTTATTGAGGCAAAAGCCATAGTTAATAGTGAGAATTTGATCCTAAAGTGGGACTAAAATACTTTTGTAATGCATATGTCATGATGGAGAAGCGGAGACAGATGTAAGTTCAATGGAAACTTTCTTAGAAGAGGGGATGAAGAAGTGAACAGGTGACAGAGAGCGACACGTAACGTGAATGACGGTGTGAGGTGTTTTATCTGGATGTGGAAGGCGATGAGGAGATCTTGGGATCACGGAAGGATTTCTGGGAGGAAACAGACAGGGAGAATGGCTTGGAGAGTCGATGCGCGCTGAAAGAGACACTGTCTGCTGTGTGAGACTGTGATACAGTGACTGTGATTGAGGACACGTGATCACTGAGGGACTGGACAGCATGAAGGCTTTAAGTAAAGTGTCATTCATAAGTAATGCTTGAAGAAACATTTAGAAGGTTTTTAGAAACGGGAACATTCTTAGTTTGACAAAAACAAAAGTGCAATAAGCTTTTCTTCTTTTCTTCCTTATACACCAGTTGATGGCAGATTCTCATGTCTTTATTTCATCAACAGATGAGCGATTGTTGGTTGATATTCATGATCAAATCTCATGTCTGCACTTGACATGCATTGGTTTATAAAACATAAACATGATTTCACAGTCACTGGCCTGTAATGAATGATTAGAGACATCTGTTGCATTTATTAATGGTTAATTTGCATATTTTGCACAATCACTGGGATAATTATCAAATAATTTTTTTATTTATATACTGTAAAAAAACCTGTATATTAAACAAGGATTATTGGAGTGTTTTAGAAGGAAATACCATTTCAGTCTTTGTTTAATTCTTTGTAATAATGTATAAAAAAATGTTTTCAAAGTGAGTTTCAGTGTAAAAATCAGTGAATTATATTATATACTATGAACTGATGATTTAAAAAACATCTCTCTATCTAGTTTTACCTAAGTAAACTCATCCCTTCCGTGAGCATCTAATATAACAAAAAAATGATTTCCTTCTTTGCTTTTACTTTTCTTTAGTCCCTCCTTTCTCGAGGCTTATGTTACTTCAAGCAATGTGTGAAACTTTATATTGTGACACTCTTGTGTACTTTTGCCTCTTCAGGATGAATCGCTTTCTGTGTTCCTCAAGTCGCTTTGAATAAAACACACACACACACACACACACACACACACACACACACACACACACACACACACACACACACACACACACACACACACACACACACACACACACACACACACACCCTCGCACACATGCACACACACAAAGCTTTATATCCATGACTTTTATTAAATAAAAAAGTATTTTTCAGATTTTTTTTATTGAAGACGTTCTCCTGTAACAAATTAAATTAACACATTTTATCTTGATAAATACAGGTTGGTCAAGTTAGGGAACACTCTGGGAAAAAGCATTTCCTCCTTTACGATTGGCTTTAGATAAAACAGTGCTCTAAACAAATAAAAGTTATACATGATTAGAATCTGCAAATAACTTGAGTTCTGTAATCGGATTATTTTTCAAGTAACTAGTGAAGTAACTTTCAACAGAATATCTGAGTTCTTTTTTCAAAGAATTATTTGCTTTCCCATGTTTTTGACTGATTCAGCATAACGTAAACGGAAAAGACGTTAGAAAAAGTAACGCAAAAGTAACCAAGTAACGCAATTAGTGACTTTTTAAGTGAGTAACGCCGCATTACTTCTCAAAGTAACTTTCCTCGACACTGACCATAAACATAAAAAAACTGAGGGAGCGAGCGGAAGTTACAGAGAACCAGGAAAACAACAACAACATCAAGTGTGCGCAGCGCAGCAGAACAGGTGAGACTTTCACAACATCCTGTCGCGACTGATCGCTCTCCTCCAGCAGGACAACATCCGCCTCTGGCTGCAGCCCTTCACCACTGACCGCGGAGCAGAAGATACAGGTGAGAGAGAGAGAGAGAGAGAGAGAGAGAGAGAGAGTACTTGAGAGAGAGAGAAAGAGAGAGAGAAAGAGAGAGAAAGAAAGAGAGAGAAAGAGAAAGAGAAAGCAAGTAACTGAAAGAGAAAGTAGAATGTCACTAAATATTTGAAATGCTTTGGGAATACATGGTAACAATTGTCATGCCAGTAAAACACACTTGAATTGAATTGAATTGAATTGAGTGCAGGTGAGAGAGAAAGACAGAGAGAGAAGGAATGAGAGATTGAAGGAATGAAGCACCTGCTCTCTATATACAGACTCTCTCTTGTGTTCAGGAACTGGCTGTGAGATACGCTCCAGTCACGGGCTTCACTGTGGAGGAAGTGATGTCATCGCTGGAGACCATTAGATGCGACAGCAGCAGGAAAGATGAAGGGAATAAAGCGTTTAAAGAGACGAATGTGGCGACGCTGGAGCTCCACCTGCCCAAAGAAGGAGAGGTGCTGATCATCACGCGTTCCTCACATCCTCACCGTCACTCGCTGCTGTTCATTTAACTCTGTTTCTTTATTTCCTTTCAGAAAAAGAAAAGGAAGGTTCCTTTAAAAACCAAACTGGACATCAGCACTCAAGAGCTGAAGAACCGGTGAGTCGAGTCAATTCCATTATCAGCTCCACAAGAGACCATCAGTTCAGTTCAATTCTATTAGCAGCTCTACAGAAGACAGTCAATTCAGTTCAATTCTATTATCAGCTCTACAGAAGACCATCAGTTCAGTTCAATTCTATTATCAGCTCTACAGAAGACCATCAGTTCAGTTCAATTCTATTATCAGCTCTACAGAAGACAATCAGTTCAGTTCAATTCTATTATCAGCTCTACAGAAGACAATCAGTTCAGTTCAATTCTATTAGCAGCTCTACAGAAGACAATCAGTTAAGTTCAATTCTATTAGCAGCTCTACAGAATACAATCAATTCAGTTCAATTCTATTATCAGCTCTGCAGAAGACAGTCAATTCAGTTCAATTCTATTATCAGCTCTACAGAAGACCATCAGTTCAGTTCAATTCTATTATTAGCTCTACATAAGACAGTCAATTCAGTTCAATTCTATTATCAGCTCTACAGAAGACCATCAGTTCAGTTCAATTCTAATATCAGCTCTAAAGAAGACCATCAGTTCAGTTCAATTCTATTATCAGCTCTACAGAAGACAATCAGTTCAGTTTAATTCTATTAGCAGCTCTACAGAAGACAATCAGTTAAGTTCAATTCTATTAGCAGCTCTACAGAATACAATCAATTCAGTTCAATTCTATTAGCAGCTCTACAGAAGACAGTCAATTCAGTTCAATTCTATTATCAGCTCTACAGAAGACCATCAGTTCAGTTCAATTCTATTATCAGCTCTACAGAAGACCATCAGTTCAGTTCAATTCTATTATTAACTCTACAGAAGACAGTCAATTCAGTTCAATTCTATTATCAGCTCTGCAGAAGACCATCAGTTCAGTTCAATTCTAATATCAGCTCTAAAGAAGACCATCAGTTCAGTTCAATTCTATTATCAGCTCTACAGAAGACCATCAGTTCAGTTCAATTCTATTATCAGCTCTACAGAAGACAATCAGTTCAGTTCAATTCTATTAGCAGCTCTACAGAAGACAACCAGTTAAGTTCAATTCTATTTGCAGCTCTACAGAATACAATCAATTCAGTTCAATTCTATTATCAGCTCTGCAGAAGACAGTCAATTCAGTTAAATTCTATTAGCAGCTATAAAGAAGACAATCAGTTCAGTTCAATTCTATTAGCAGCTCTACAGAAGACCATCAGTTCAGTTCAATTCAATTCAATTATCAGCTCTGCAGAAGACAGTCAATTAAGTTCAATTCTATTATCAGCTCTACAGAAGACCATCAGTTCAGTTCAATTCTATTAGCAGCTCTACAGAAGACAATCGATTCAGTTCAATTCTATTATCAGCTCTACAGAATACAATCAATTCAGTTCAATTATATTATCAGCTCTGCAGAAGACAGTCAATTCAGTTCAATTCTATTAGCAGCTATAAAGAAGACAATCAGTTCAGTTCAATTCTATTAGCAGCTCTACAGAAGACCATCAGTTCAGTTCAATTCAATTCTATTATCAGCTCTGCAGAAGACAGTCAATTAAGTTCAATTCTATTATCAGCTCTACAGAAGACCATCAGTTCAGTTCAATTCTATTAGCAGCTCTACAGAAGACCATCAGTTCAATTCAGTTCAATTCTATTAGCAGCTCTACAGAAGACCATCAGTTCAATTCAGTTCAATTCTATTAGCAGCTCTACAGAAGATAATCAGTTAAGTTCAATTCTATTAGCAGCTCTACAGAATATAATAAATTCAGTTAAATTCTATTAGCAGCTCTACAGAATACCATCAGTTCAGTTCAATTCTATTAGAAGCTCTACAGAAGACAATCAGTTCAGTTCAATTCTATTAGCAGCTCTACAGAAGACAATCAGTTCAGTTCAATTCTATTAGCAGCTCTACAGAATATAATCAATTCAGTTCCATTCTATTAGCAACTCTACAGAAGACCATCAGTTCAATTCAGTTCAATTATATTAGCAGCTCTACAGAAGACCATCAGTTCAATTCAGTTCAATTCTATTAGCAGCTCTACAGAAGACCATCAGTTCAGTTCAATTCTATTAGCAGCTCTACAGAAGACCATCAGTTCAATTCAGTTCAATTCTATTAGCAGCTCTACAGAAGACCATCAGTTCAATTCAGTTCAATTATATTAGCAGCTCTACAGAAGACCATCAGTTCAATTCAGTTCAATTCTATTAGCAGCTCTACAGAAGACAATCAGTTCAGTTCAATTCTATTAGCAGCTCTACAGAAGACCATCAGTTCAGTTCAATTCTATTAGCAGCTCTACAGAGTATAATCAATTCAGTTAAATTCTATTAGCAGCTCTATGCAAGGCAACAGTGTCATTATTCAGTTTAATTTAATTCAGAGTTGATTCAGTTCAATAACTGTAAAGCTCATCAATTAAGATACAAGTTCAATTTCTTCAGTTCAGTGTTGATTCAGTTCATAAGAGTCAGTGATGCAAAATTAATCTTTTTTGATGGGATTCCCTCATTTAAACGGTTCTCTCCCATGTTTGATCATAACTCTGTTCTTCTTTTAAAGGATAAGTGAGGAGTTTAAATGCAAACACTTCAATCTGATTTTGTCTGGAAAGAAACTGTCTCCAGGTAAACGACTGACGATTTGAACATTTATTCATTCATCCATTAATTACCACATAGTGTAACATGATCTGTGATTGTTGAAGAGAGGAGACTCGATGAACAGAACGTGAAGAACAACAGTAAGATCATGGTGTTGAACGTGACGTCGGAGGAGGTGAAGAATAAAAGGCAGGAAGAAGAGGAGAAGCAGCGCAGTCAGGATGAAGGAGTGCATAAAACGCGGAAGGGTTTACAGATCCTGTTGAAGAGAGGTGAACATCACACAAACACTCACACATGTGTTCATATCAGATAATCCTAATGTTTAAATTGCCAATCTTACATAGAAACTAATGTGTGAGCGTGTGTCTCTGTGTGTTTGAGTGTATGTGAGTGTGTCTGAGTGTGTGTCTCTGCATATGTGTGGGTGGCTGAGTGTGTGTGTGTGTGTGTGTGTGTGTGTGTGTGTGTGTGTGTGTGAGTGTGAGTGTCTGAGTGTATGTAAATTATTTAGCTAATAATAGAAGTCGATAATAATTCATTTCCTCTTCTGTCTCCATCAGATGGCAGTGAGGATCCAGCCACCACCCCGTTTCTAGAGATTGCAGATCAGAAAGGAAATCCACTCCAGATCCCCGACGACGAGAGGAAGGTGATTCCGTTGTCTTCATGTCACTGTATCCGTTCATGTGCTAAATATTATTCTAATTAAACGTGTCATCCAGCCTTCAGAAACTCACAGATGAAATATGAGTAAACAAACCTTCAAAAGATTAGTTTAAAGTGATCAATGATTGGCTTACACTGTTTTTGTGCTCAAAGGCTTTATATTGTTCATCCGGACAGACAGCAAGTGCTTGCATTAATATCCGTCTCTTGTTTTCTTCTCCCAATGTCAGGCTCTGATCCTGGCGATGGGTTTCCATGAGAAAGGTCGAGCTCTGATGAAGAAGAGAGACCACAGCGCTGCTCTGTGTCACTTGCTGCTCGCCGACAATGAGTTCAAGTAAGACTTACATTATGACTTACATTAACCATGACATGAATAATAAATGTACATTTACATTCATGCATTTATCAGAGGCTTTTATCCAAAACGTATGAGTGAGAGAGTGAGTGAGTGTGAGGGTGAGAGTGAGAGTGAGTGAGTGAGTGGTGAGTGTGAGTGAGTGTGAGAGAGTGTGAGGGTATGTGTGAGAATGTGTGTGACTGTGAGTGAATGTGAGTTAGTGTGAGGGTATGTGTGAGAGAATGTGAGAGAGTGAGTGAGTGAGTGAGTGAGTGTGA
>JAWRVZ010000320.1:145000-292500 GCA_037043235.1 Rhodeus uyekii
ATACGCTGCTGTCATGCAACTTCTGTTTATGTTTCTGCAGGAAGTGCAACTCTGCGCTGCTGATCACGGTGGATAATTACGCCGTCCTGCAGCTGGATATCGTGTGGTGTTACCAGGCGCTGGAGCAGCTGGAGTGTCTGAACGATGCCAGACAGAGGCTGGAGCGAGCCGAGGAGTGTTTCCAGAGGTGTTACGGAGAGCAGCAGACACGACTACAGGAGATCAAGGTGTGTGTCTCTGATCTTCTTTGTGTGAGTGTGTGGGTGTGTGTGCGTATGTGCGCATCTGTGTGTATGTGTATGTGTGTTTCTGATCTTGAGTGAGTGTGAGAGTGAGTGTGAGAGTGAGAGTGAGAGTGAGTGTGAGAGTGGGTGTGAGTATGAGAGAGTGAGTGTGTGAGAGTGAGAATGAGTGAGTGTGAGTGTGAGAGTGAGTGTGAGTGTGAGTGTGAGTGTGAGAGTGAGTGTGAGAGTGAGTGTGAGAGTGAGTGTGAGTGTGAGTGTGAGTGTGAGTGTGAGAGTGAGTGTGAGAGTGAGTGTGAGAGTGAGTGTGAGTGTGAGTGTGAGTGTGAGTGTGAGTGTGAGTGTGAGTGTGAGAGTGAGAGTGAGAGTGAGTGTGAGTGTGAGTGTGAGAGTGAGTGTGAGTGTGAGAGTGAGTGGGAGTGTGAGAGTGAGTGTGAGAGTGAGAGTGAGTGTGAGTGTGAGTGGGAGTGTGAGAGTGAGTGGGAGTGTGAGAGTGAGTGTGAGAGTGAGTGTGAGAGTGAGTGTGAGAGGGAGAGTGAGTGTGACTGAGTGTGACAGTGAGTTTGAGTATGAGAGCGTGAATGTGTGAGAGTGAGAATGTGTGAGAGAGTGAGTGAGAGTGTGAGTGAGAGTATGAGTATGAGTATGAGTATGAGTATGTGTGTGTGTGTGTGTTTGTGTGTGTGTGTCTGTGAGTGTGAGAGAATGTGTGAGAGAGTGAGGGTGTGTTTGTGTGTGTGTGTCTGTGAGTGTGAGAGAGTGTGTGTGTATAAAATAAATGTAAATGTAACGTAATGATGTTTTATTAACAAAGTTCGGGAGGAGCACGTTCAAATGATTAACACAATCAACACGTCATCAGCAATTACTCCTCATCCTATCAGCAGGAGAGGAAGTACGTATATATAGACACGTTTGACTCGCCTACAGCTCTTTGACATTTTTCGGCATCTCGACAGTTTACGGCATTGCGGCTCCGCCTTCTGGTCGCCATACACCCGAAATCGAGCTCCACTCGTTAGATGGATTCTCCACAAAAAACCTCCGGACCCAGTAGCGATCCTCATCCGCTCAACACCATGCTAACTATATTATATCACCCTCAGCAATACATCACGGGTGCCAGACCAAACAAACGGGTCCTAAGCAACAACAAGCAACGCACAGTAAGACTTGAGGCCGTTCTCGCCACCAAGTAAACATCCGTATCCAGCAGCTCTACATCGGCTTTTAATCGCTCCTGCCATTGAGAAAGGACGATAAAGCTGGTCGAGCTACAAGCTCGACTCTCAGGCAATGCCGCTTTCTTCCTGCTAGCCAGGCCGCCGCCGCCGCCGCGAGCCTCAGCAGACCGCGCTGCAGCTTCAGCTCACACTCTCTCTGTCCGTCAGCTCACACAAACAAGAGCAGCTGTAATCCTTCCCGGCGCTTTTATTTTTGCATCGCTAAATCACGAGCAGTTGTGCCTCTCAATACTACTGTTCCGGGGAACCCACGTCTGAGATGTGATTGTTCTAAAGTAACGCGCTGCTTCCTCGCAACTCAAGCAGTAGCGCGCACCGAAGCCAGATCGCGCGCAGTACAGTCCGATCGCACGCGCCACTTCAGATCGCGCGCTCAGCCGCCCACACAAGAATCAAGCACTTATTGCCAACGCTGCCTTGCTGTTTCAACTTAATCGGCTATTAAGTGGACTCGCTGAAAAGAAACCATATGCACTTTCTATTTCAAAGTAATTATTTGCCTTCACTGTTTCAATCCTTTAAGTCCATGATAAGCTTTATAAGTCTATGATATTTGGATGAACCCCTGCTCAGGGTTTATTCAAAACCAATAAGTTTGTGAACTTTCATAAACTTTGATATTTCGATTTCCAACAGGTAAGTTTGTTTTGAAATTAAATATGCAACATGCATCCGATATAAATTCAACTGTCAATTTTATAATTGAAAGGTTTTACTTACGGAAATCAATGTTTTTACAAACCATATTGATTGTTTTTGTTGTTGTTTCTCGCGTGTATTTAGACGTCTGTAACCAAAATAATTCAAGAGATTGAAACACTGAACAGCAACAAGCTTCGAGCGCTTTCTCTGGCTCAGCGCCAGCCAATGTGTTCAAATTTAGCAGGCGATCATGTGATGCCCCGCCTTTCGCCACATTGTCCAAGACCAGGGGCGGCCAACCCGCATGCGGCTCTTTGACTGCCCTTTCGCGGCTCTCATCCGGCCCGCTGAGACCTTTTTGTCTACAAAAACATAAATTTACATGTATCCTGCCAAGATCAGCCGCCGCTCACGTGGACACGATGTTTTTTACCGAATTCAAATAGAGGCGCGCAGAAGCGCGTTCCCTTTCGAGAGTAGGAACGAGATGTTTAATGAAATGCATTTGGGAACTCCTCCCCTTCACGTCATTTCTGAAACTTTATGGATAACAGCAGTTGACAACTGGCCAATCGTAGCGCGATGCAGATCCGGCTGCCAGACGGTATAAATATCTTAAATAGCATTTCCTTCATACTTCTCTAAACGGAACATGATTAAATTACAGAGGTGACGATAGTAACCGGAGACGTTTTCCAACCGATCACTACATTACCAAGGCTGCTTACTTTTATACTTCCTGTCACCGTCAATGAGATGATATATCGTTTTTCCTGCATATATAATTCACAGACGCATTGTCTCTGCATGCTTGTATAGCTCGTGGGGTGCCATATGTAAAAAATGCGCGATATATCTGCGAGACCTTTCTAATGTCAAAAACCCCATCAACAAATGCGAATTTAACAGTCTGTCATGCGGCTCTCCGCAGCCATGAGCTTATTTCGAGGCTCATGCTGAACAGGTTGGCCACTCCTGTCCAAGATTGAGATGTACCAGTTTCACGATAAACTCTTCCTCTCAAGTTCCTTCACTGTATCCCACTGTCGAAAGGAGCTCATGCACTCAACAAACACTGCAACCGAGCCTCCAACAACACCACGCGGTCGCCAGCTCTTCCGCTCCGTTGTCGCACCCTATGACGCCGAGGCTTGCCTTCACCTCCACCATCAAGACATCCACCTTCTTCTTGCCCAACTTCCTACGACACCTCAGCACTCGTATCAATAGTAAAGGAGGGCGACCAAAGCAAATTAACTAGAATAGGTCTCGCTCCAGTCAGCCGTACCATCTCCAAATCAACTCTACCTTCAAAATGTCTCAAACGTACGTTCCTTAAATCTTCATATCTCTCCCTTGCAAAACCAGATTTCCAAGCGTTAAGACACAGCAGCACTGCAGCTTTCCAGCACTGCACCTCACATGCCAGCACCTAGCGACAAACGCCGCCCTTTAAGTGCGAGCTCGCCTCCGCCAGCGGTGCAGTGTTAGCAACGGCAGCACGTACCTAACCTTTCCCCTACGTTAGGCCTGCAGCCCGGCCTTCCGATCCTAGCGTGAGGCTGCCTCCGCAAGTGGCTTCGCCCCTGGCCTTTCCCACCTAATTCTCTCCACCATGCTAATTCTCCTTTCATCCCGTTCTCTGCTATGCCATTCCACAAACACTGCTGCTTAGAACCACCTCTGTCGCCAACAACAGTTGAACGCAAATCCCAACTGAAGTTAAGGCTGCTGCCACCAGAGGTGGACCTATTCCCAACCAGTACATCAATACTCAGAGTTGATATTTATCGACGCTAAACGTTCATTCTTCAAGCTTTCGCTTCAAACCACTCCCTCGGAGGATTACATGTGGAGTGGAAAAGTTCAAGACTTTCCACTCCACATGTGGTCTGCTCCTCACGGTCTCTACCCACTACCACCGACTCGTATTGCATTCCAATAACACCAAGAACTTCCAAGCCAGCTTCACCATGGGTTACCTAGGCGAAATCTACTTCTCACTACCGAAACCTAATCCTCTGCTCATCAAAGGTATATCAAGAACGCAACCCACCAGCTCAGACACCAGACAATCAATCATGTTGGAAATCCGTACCCCTACTCTCCGCCAAGGATTCTACCCAAATGTCGTCCGACCACTCAACGCCATGGTCGAGCCATATAGATTCCAGTTCCTCTGATTTTATCACATCCAACCTTAATCCAAATCCGTCCATATTCTGACTCGTCAGCGCTGCACAACGAAAGTAAGAGAGACCAAACTGTAAGGCTTTTACTCCAACAGCTACAATCCTTCGTTGCCAACCTTCATTTAAGAGATCAGGCCAAACTCCCATCCGACCCACTCTTCACAGAAGACTTAAATCACCCCACCACATGCCGCGTCCCAAAACCTGCAGATCCAAGCACTGGGCCGCAGGTCATCGGAAGCTTCAGGAGTTACATTCGATCAAATCAGTCTCTCCAGAAATGGCTTTCACCGCCACAAGAGACAACAGAAGTCGAGGAAATGGACAATCTCCATCATCCAACTCGCGATTAGTTCAGAGGAAGTTCTCCTTTTCCGCAGTAGTGATGCACCTCCACACTCCCGCATGAGCTCAGTTCAAATGGAAATTATTCCACTGCCGCCTCCATTGCCGCAGCAATGATGTTCCCCCACACTCCCGCAGGAGTCAGCAAAGGGGGAAGTTTCCCACTGCCGCAGCAGTGAAGCCACGTTCACACTAGCTTGGTTACCTCAGATGCTCATGACCCACCATCACATCCACTCAGCCTACTTTCATTTCAGAAACTCGCAGGCTAAACTCCCATCCGTCCCACTCTCTATAGACGATTCCACCCCATTACAAATTCCGGTTCCAAACTTCTTAAAGCTACGCTACCCCAAACCGGATTCCCAACAGACCATTCATCCAGCCATCCTTTTCGCATAGGTGCAGCAACCACGGCCGTGCAAAGGCCTTTCCCAACAGTAAATACAAGCATTGCGCCGCTGGTCTCCAGAAGCTTTCAAGAGCCACATCAGACCAAACAGACCGCACATTCAAACAAGGTCTTCTGTTAAGCATCAGCTCCTCCCCACTTACAACTTCATGGCCACTGCTTTCCATTGCCGCAGCAGTGACGCTCCCGCAGGAGCAAGCACTCTCTAACTCTCACTGCCGCAGCAGTGACGCTCCCCCAGGAGCCAGCTTCTAATTGCATATGATATAAATCTAACTGTCAATTCATAATTGAAAGGTTTCTTATGCTTTTACAAACCATACTGATTTTGTTATTTCTTGAGTGTATTTAGACGTCTGTAACCAAAGTAATTTCAAGACTCCCTTTAAGTCTGTGATAAGCGTTATAAGTCTATAATACTCGGATGAACCCCTGCTCAGGGTTTATTCAAAGCCAATAAGTTTGTGAACTTTCACAAACTTTGATATTCCGATCTCCAACAGGTAAGTTCGTTTTGTAATTAAATATGCAGCATGCATCTGATATAAATTCAACTGTCAATTTATAATTGAAAGGTTTTACCCATGCTTTTCCAAACCATATTGATTTTGTTATTTCTTGAGTGTATTTAGACGTCTGTAACCAAAATAATTTCAAGAGACTACAACACTGAACAGAACTCCCACTGCCGCAGCAGTGACGCTCCCGCAGGACCAAGATCTCTCTATCTTCCAGCTCCCTCTAACTCCCACTGCCGCAGCAGTGACGCTCCCGCAGGAGCAAGCTCTCTCTATCTTCCAGCTCCCTCTAACTTCCACTGCCGCAGCAGTGACGCTCCCGCAGGAGCAAGCTCTCTCTATCTTCCAGCTCTCTCTAACTTCCACTGCCGCAGCAGTGACGCTCCCGCAGGAGCAAGCTCTCTCTATCTTCCAGCTCTCTCTAACTTCCACTGCCGCAGCAGTGACGCTCCCGCAGGAGCAAGCTCTCTCTATCTTCCAGCTCTCTCTAACTTCCACTGCCGCAGCAGTGACGCTCCCGCAGGAGCAAGCTCTCTCTATCTTCCAGCTCTCTCTAACTTCCACTGCCGCAGCAGTGACGCTCCCGCAGGAGCAAGCTCTCTCTATCTTCCAGCTCTCTCTAACTTCCACTGCCGCAGCAGTGACGCTCCCGCAGGAGCAAGCTCTCTCTATCTTCCAGCTCTCTCTAACTTCCACTGCCGCAGCAGTGACGCTCCCGCAGGAGCAAGCTCTCTCTATCTTCCAGCTCTCTCTAACTTCCACTGCCGCAGCAGTGACGCTCCCGCAGGAGCAAGCTCTCTCTATCTTCCAGCTCTCTCTAACTTCCACTGCCGCAGCAGTGACGCTCCCGCAGGAGCAAGCTCTCTCTATCTTCCAGCTCTCTCTAACTTCCACTGCCGCAGCAGTGACGCTCCCGCAGGAGCAATCTTCCAGCTCTCTCTAACTTCCACTGCCGCAGCAGTGACGCTCCCGCAGGAGCAAGCTCTCTCTATCTTCCAGCTCTCTCTAACTTCCACTGCCGCAGCAGTGACGCTCCCGCAGGAGCAAGCTCTCTCTATCTTCCAGCTCTCTCTAACTTCCACTGCCGCAGCAGTGACGCTCCCGCAGGAGCAAGCTCTCTCTATCTTCCAGCTCTCTCTAACTTCCACTGCCGCAGCAGTGACGCTCCCGCAGGAGCAAGCTCCCTCTATCTTCCAGCTCTCTCTAACTTCCACTGCCGCAGCAGTGACGCTCCCGCAGGAGCAAGCTTCTAAATTCCACTGCCGCAGCAGTGACGCTCCCGCAGGAGCAAGCTTCTAAATTCATTTATCTGCCCTCCCGAACTCACATTTCCCCCCCCCCTCAGCCATAACTTCGCAATTCTTTGGGGGGTCATCAAAATCTTTAGCGGCTGTCCGACTAGGTTGCAATTTTTGGGGGAGTGCTCCAGGTTCGGGCTAATACCGAGCTCGGAGCCCTCTCCTCGGACAGCTCGCCAAATACGCTTACCATTCATTGCTCCTGAATCATTCGTAAGTGTGAACTCGTGAAATGATGTTTTATTAACAAAGTTCGGGAGGAGCACGTTCAAATGATTAACACAATCAACACGTCATCAGCAATTACTCCTCATCCTATCAGCAGGAGAGGAAGTACGTATATATAGACACGTTTGACTCGCCTACAGCTCTTTGACATTTTTCGGCATCCCTCCACCACCCCAACTCCTCACACTTAATTGTTCCTATCAAAGTCAGGATACGGGGGGAGTGCTCCAGGTTCGGGCTAATACCGAGCTCGGAGCCCTCTCCTCGGACAGCTCGCCAAATACGCTTACCATTCATTGCTCCTGAATCATTCGTAAGTGTGAACTCGTGAATTATAGTTTGAGAGAGTGAGTGTGTGTTTGTCTATGTGTGTCTATTCACTGCATGTGTGTTTCTGGCTCTTAGGGTCAGACCGGAGGAGAAGACGTGCTGTTTCTGAGGCTGTATCTTCTTCAGAGTGTGTTGTTTTACTACGAAGGCAACAACAATCAAGCCTCTCAAAAGCTCAAAGAAGTAAATGCTCAGATCTTGAATTATTGTGTTGATCTCTTAAAGAGACGTAAATACCAGTAGTGATTCATCCCAGTGATCTGAATCTTCCAGTACATTTGAAACCAGTGAAAGTCCTTTTGAGAATCACGAGTGAATCTTTGAATCATTTGCTCAACTTATTTGTTTAAAAACAAGATCATGTCTATTTAATCATTAATGATCTAGAATGTTGGCAAAGATGATTCCTTATAATGGGGTTTAAAGTTTTTGATTGATTTTTTTATGTATTATTGGAATCAAGGTTGATTGCAAATATTATCAAGTCACATTTCACTCCAATATCAATATATAAAATACAAAATAAAGTAAATAAGTATGCCATAAATCATTTCAAAATCCAATAAATAAAAATAGTAGAATTTTTATTAAAAAAATTAAGCAGGTTTGAGAACTTGTTTTGCATTGCAAACATTATTTTCATAATCTAAATATATTTAACTGTCCAAATAGAAACCATGAAAGGACAGTAGAGTAATAAAATGCTTCAAAAGTGTAGAATGTGACTTGATTCTTATAGAATGGGACGCATTTGATTCTTATAGAAAACGTTTATGTTTTTTTAGAATATGACTAGTTTCATTTTTATAGTAAATAACTTGTTTGATTCTTAGTTTGAATCAATTGATTTTTTTGAGACGATGACTCTTCCGTAGTATGACTCCTGATTGTGTGTCTGTGTCGGTCAGGTGGAGCGTCTGTTCATTCAGTTGCATCTGGACCCTGAAAAGATTGACCAGCTAAAGATTTTGGGTTTCTCTGAGCAAGACGCTCGTCTGGGTTTGAGAGCCTGTCGTGGAGATCTCTCAGAGGCCATTCTGCACATCACAGAGAGGAAGAAGGTGCTGCACTACAAACACACTAATGACCACCTCTGTCACTCGTGTAAGCTCAGAATTAAACATGTGCTGGTGTCCCATCAGGAGAGGAAGGAGATGAAGAAGAGAGAGCGAGAGAAGAGAGAGAAGGAGAGAGAGCAAGAGAAGAGGAGAGAGAAGGAGAGAGAGCGTCTGCAGGACATCAACACACTGGTGGAGCTGGGATTCAATAAGAGAGACGCAGCCAGAGCCCTCCATCAGGCCGGAGGAGACATCGACAAGGCCTACAAAGTAAGCACACACGCGCACACACGCGCACACACACACACACACACACACACACACACACACACACTCTCTCTCTCTCTCACTCACTCACTCACTCACTCACTCACTCACTCACTCACTCACTCACTCACTCACTCACTCACTCACTCACTCACTCACTCACACACTCACTCACTCACTCACTCACTCACTCACTCACTCACTCACTCACACACTCACACACTCACACACTCACACACTCACACACTCACACACTCACACACTCACACACTCACACACTCACACACTCACACACTCACACACTCACACACTCACACACTCACACACTCACACACTCACACACTCACACACTCACAAACAATCTTTCACACACATACACATTCAGTGGTGAGAAAAAGTGTTTGCCCCATTCACACAATTTTTTTCATGTTTGTTAAATGTTTCAGATCATCAAACAAATATAAATCTTAGTCAATGACAACAAAAGAGAAAAAGCAAAATTCAGTTTTTAAAAGGAGGTTGTTATTATTAAGGAAAAACCTAATAACTGGTTTGTCCTTTAGCAGCAACACCTGCAATCAAGCGTTTGTGATAACTTGCAATGAGTCTTTTTCAGCTGTGGAGGAATTTTTGAATTGTTGTAATTCAGCAACATTGAAGCAAGTGAGGCCTTCAGTTCTTTGGATATTGTTGTGGGTGTTGTGTGACTCTTGGATGAGTTGTCGTTGAGCTATTGGGGCAATTTTTATTGGCCGGTCACTCCTGGGAAGGTTCACCACTGTTCCATGTTTTCTCCATTTGTGGATAATGGCTCTCACTGTGATTCAGTGGAGTCCCAAAGCTTTAGAAATGACTTTATAACCTTTTCCAGACTGACTGATCTCATTACTTTTCTTCTCATTTGTTCCTGAACTTCTTTGGATCTCGGCATGATGTCTAGCTTTTGAAGATCTTTTGATCTACTTCACTTTGTCAGGCAGGTCCTATTTAAGTGATTTCACTGTCGTCGCTCCTCCTTTTATGTCTCCGCTCCTCCGTGAGACGAGAGACACCGGTGGCTCGCAGGTGACGCTCATTCTCAATCACGCCACCGGCTCTCGTGACGCTCTCACGGTCCCTCAACCCTGCCCTGCTCGCCACAAGGTGTTTCAGTAAATCAGGCCTGGGTGAGGCTAGAGACATTTGTTTTCTTTTAATAATAAGAACTTTAATTTAAAAACTGCATTGTGTTTACACGTGTGATCTTTGACTAATATTTAAATTTGTTTGATGATCTGAAACATTTAAGTGACAAACATGCAAAAAAATAAAATAAATCAGGAACGGGGCAAACACTTTTTCACACCACTGTTGACACGCACTAACATTATAAATGTGCATATTTAAGTTCTGCTTAAATATAAAAATGACATTATTTTTTATAAATACGAATGATTTCGAATTTATATTGAATGCATTAATATAAAATTTGCAATCGGCCACACAGATGCTGCTGGATCATCCTGCGGATTTGAGTTCTCTGGACGAGGAGCTGGTGAACGAGGTTCTGGAGAACATTCCCCGACACGAGGAAGACTATCTGGACGTCCCGCTGGACGAAGAGCAGGAGCTCATGACGCGCATCAGATCCTGGCTGGACAAACAGAGCACGTCCTCCGGCTGAAACGGGGACTTCACGTTTCACTCACGCGTTTCATGCTTGTTTTGTTTTCCAATAACCCTGAATCTAAAAAGAACTTAGAAGAAAATAACCTTAGATTTATACAATAATAATATGTTAATTTCAGCTCTGTAATTTTAGCTTGAAGACAAAAAAGAGCTTTATGAAGGAAGTTGTTTGTTTGATGGTGATTTAGACACGATTCTCTTCATCCAGATGAATGTAAGCGCTTTATATAGTTTTACTCTGTTCTGATTCTAATGTTCATCTTATGACGATATTAATAAATATTCACTCATTGTGAACATTTACAGTGTCTATGATGTAATTTCTCATTTTACATAACACTTTCGGGTTACATTGGTAACACTTAACAGTTTCGGGTCCAATTATTACTATGAACTTGTTGTTTATTATTAGTGGATAAACAGGATATTTGCTGTTTATTAGTGTTTAAAAAGCACATATTAATGCATTCTTATACATCCCTATTTCCACCCAATATCTAAATGTAAAATCTATTTTATTAACTATTAATGAGCCGTAATTACAAGTTTATTGAGGCAAAAGTCGTAGATAATAGTGAGAATTGGACCCCAATCTAAAGTGTGACCAACATACTTTTATAATGCATTAAGGCTTTAAATACAGTGTTACCAGAGAACAACCAAAAGTAACGTTGAATAAACATTTAGAAGGTTTATAGAAATGAAGTTAATGGGAGCATTCTTAGAAAATCCTCATTAAACTTTTGGCATTAAAGGGCCTTTGAATTTGCCAAAAATATAACTTTTTCGCTGTTATTAAAAAAGAACACAAGCCCAAGTAAGAAAAAGTAACGCAAAAGTAACCAAGTAACGAAATTAGTTACTTTTTAACTGAATAACGCATTGCTTCTCAAAGTAACTTTTTCCAACACTGATATTAAACATAAATCAATTTAAATATAAAAGAATCTGTTCATCCCCAGTCCAGCAGAAGGTGCTGAAGGAAAGAAAAAAGAAAAGAAAGGAAAAGCTGATGACGAGACCATGACAAGTGCGAGCGGAAGTGACGGAGAATCAGGAAGAAAACAATAACAACATCACGTGTGCGCAGCGCAGCAGAACAGGTGAGACTTTCACAACATCTCGACAACAACTAGTATATGTAATCGCATTAACAGCACATGCACGAGCATATCGATCCTACAGATCCCGTGAGTCTCTGCGCAGATGCGCGTGCGCGAGGTTTTGGGGGTTTCCGCTGACGAGCTGCTCTTTCAGTTTCAGATCCAGCGATGGATGAGCAGCACATACAAGCGCGACTGATCGCTCTCCTCCGGCAGGACAACATCCGCCTCTGGCTGCAGCCCTTCACCACTGACCGCGGAGCAGACCTGCAGAAGATACAGGTGAGAGAGAGAGAGAGAGAGAGAGAGAGAGAGAGAGAGTACAGGTGTGTGTGTGTGTGTGTGTGTGTGTGTGTGTGTGTGTGTGTGTGTAAGAGAGAGAGTACAAGAGAGAGTGAGAGAGAGAGAGTGAGAGTGAGAGTACAGGTGAGAGAGAGAGAGAGAGAGAGCAAGTAACTGAAAGAGAAAGTAGAATGTCACTGTGAATATTTGAAATGCTTTGGCAAAACATGGTAACAATTGTCATGCCAATAAAACACTCTTGAATTGAATTGAGTGCAGAAGAGAGAACGAGAGAGAGAGTACAGGTGAGAGATAGAGAGAGAGTGTGTGTGTGTGTGTGTGTGTGTGTGTGTGTGTGTGTGTGTGTGTGTGTGTGTGTGTGTGTGTGTGTGTGTGTGTGTGAGTGTGTGTGTGTGTGTGTGAGTGTGTGTGTGTGTGAGAGAGAGAGAGACAGATTGAGAGAATGAATTAATAAATGAACGATTGAAGGAAACCCTGCTCTATATACAGACTCTCTCTTGTGTTCAGGAACTGGCTGTGAGATACGCTCCAGTCACGGGCTTCACTGTGGAGGAAGTGATGTCATCGCTGGAGACCATTAGATGCGACAGCAGCAGGAAAGATGAAGGGAATAAAGCGTTTAAAGAGACGAATGTGGCGACGCTGGAGCTCCACCTGCCCAAAGAAGGAGAGGTGCTGATCATCACGCGTTCCTCACATCCTCACCGTCACTCGCTGCTGTTCATTTAACTCTGTTTCTTTATTTCCTTTAAGAAAAAGAAAAGGAAGGTTCCTTTGAAAACCAAACTGGACATCAGCACTCAAGAGCTGAAGAACCGGTGAGTCGAGTCAATTCCATTATCAGCTCCACAAGAGACCATCAGTTCAGTTCAATTCTATTAGCAGCTCAACAGAAGACAGTCAATTCAGTTCAATTCTATTATCAGCCCTACAGAAGATCATCAGTTCAGTTCAATTCTATTATCAGCTCTACAGAAGACAGTCAATTCAGTTCAATTCTATTATCAGCTCTACAGAAGATCATCAGTTCAGTTCAATTCTATTATCAGCTCTACAGAAGACAGTCAATTCAGTTCAATTCTATTATCAGCTCTACAGAAGACCATCAGTTCAGTTCAATTCTATTATCAGCTCTACAGAAGACCATCAGTTCAGTTCAATTCTATTATCAGCTCTACAGAAGACCATCAGTTCAGTTCAATTCTATTATCAGCTCTACAGAATACAATCAATTCAGTTCAATTCTATTATCAGCTCTACAGAAGACCATCAATTCAGTTCAATCCTATTATCAGCTCTACAGAAGACCATCAGTTCAGTTCAATTCTATTATCAGCTCTACAGAAGACCATCAGTTCAGTTCAATTCTATTATCAGCTCTACAGAAGACCATCAGTTCAGTTCAATTCTATTATCAGCTCTACAGAAGACAGTCAATTCAGTTCAATTCTATTATCAGCTCTACAGAAGACCATCAGTTCAGTTCAATTCTATTATCAGCTCTACAGAAGACCATCAGATCAGTTCAATTCTATTATCAGCTCTACAGAAGACAGTCAATTCAGTTCAATTCTATTATCAGCTCTACAGAAGACCATCAGTTCAGTTCAATTCTATTATCAGCTCTACAGAAGACCATCAGTTCAGTTCAATTCTATTATCAGCTCTACAGAAGACCATCAGTTCAGTTCAATTCTATTATCAGCTCTATAGAAGACAGTCAATTCAGTTCAATTCTATTATCAGCTCTACAGAAGACCATCAGTTCAGTTCAATTCTATTATCAGCTCTACAGAAGACCATCAGATCAGTTCAATTCTATTATCAGCTCTACAGAAGACAGTCAATTCAGTTCAATTCTATTATCAGCTCTACAGAAGACCATCAGTTCAGTTCAATTCTATTATCAGCTCTACATAAGACCATCAGTTCAGTTCAATTCTATTATCAGCTCTACAGAAGACAGTCAATTGAGTTCAATTCTATTATCAGCTCTACAGAAGACAGTCAATTCAGTTCAATTCTATTATCAGCTCTACAGAAGACCATCAGTTCAGTTCAATTCTAATATCAGCTCTACAGAAGACCATCAGTTCAGTTCAATCCTATTATCAGCTCTACAGAAGACCATCAGTTCAGTTCAATTCTAATATCAGCTCTACAGAAGACCATCAGTTCAGTTCAATTCTATTATCAGCTCTACAGAAGACCATCAGTTCAGTTCAATTCTATTATCAGCTCTAGAGAAGACCATCAGTTCAGTTCAATTCTATTATCAGCTCTACAGAAGACCATCAGTTCAGTTCAATTCTATTATCAGCTCTAAAGAAGATAGTCAATTCAGTTCAATTCTATTATCAGCTCTAGAGAAGACCATCAGTTCAGTTCAATTCTATTATCAGCTCTAGAGAAGACCATCAGTTCAGTTCAATTCTATTATCAGCTCTACAGAAGACCATCAGTTCAGTTCAATTCTATTATCAGCTCTACAGAAGACCATCAGTTCAGTTCAATTCTATTATCAGCTCTACAGAAGACAGTCATTTTCAATTCAGTTCAATAACTGTAAAGTTCTGATATTTCTGATGTGATTCCCTCATTGAAACGGTTCTCTCTCTTCTTCTGCACGTTTGATCATAACTCTGTTCTTCTTTTAAAGGATAAGTGAGGAGTTTAAATGCAAACACTTCAATCTGATTTTGTCTGGAAAGAAACTGTCTCCAGGTAAACGACTGACGATTTGAACATTTATTCATTCATCCATTAATTACCACATAGTGTAACATGATCTGTGATTGTTGAAGAGAGGAGACTCGATGAACAGAACGTGAAGAACAACAGCAAGATCATGGTGTTGAACGTGACGTCGGAGGAGGTGAAGAATGAAATGATGGAGGAAGAGAAGAAGCAGCACAGTCAGGATGAAGGAGTGCAGAGAACGCAGAAGGGTTTCCAGATCCTGTCGGAGAGAGGTGAACATCACACAAACACTCACACACGTTTATAGCAGATAGTTCAAATTGCCTATCTTACATAGAAACTAATGTGTGAGCGTGTGTCTCTGAGTGTGTGAGTCTGTCAGTGTGTGTGTGTGTGAGTGTGTGAGTGTGTGAGTGTGTGTACATCATTTAGCTAATAATAGAAGTCAATAATAATTCATTTCCACTTCTGTCTCCATCAGATGGCAGTGAGGATCCAGCCACCACCCCGTTTCTAGAGATCGCAGATCAGAAAGGAAATCCACTCCAGATCCCCGACGACGAGAGGAAGGTGATTCCGTTGTCTTCATGTCACTGTATCCGTTCATGTGCTAAATATTATTCTAATGAACGTGTCATCCAGACCCATCCAAACCTTCAAAAGATTAGTTTAAAGCGATCAGTGATTCACTGACACTGTTTTTGTGCTCAAAGGCTTTATAATGTTCATTCAGACAGACAGCAAGTGCTTGCATTAATATTCCGTCTCTTGTTTTCTTCTCCCAATGTCAGGCTCTGATCCTGGCGATGGGTTTCCATGAGAAAGGTCGAGCTCTGATGAAGAAGAGAGACCACAGCGCTGCTCTGTGTCACTTGCTGCTCGCAGACGACGAGTTCAAGTAAGACTTACATTGACATTGTGTGTGTGTGTGAGAGTGAGTGAGTTTGAGAGAGTGTACGAGTCTAAGAGTGAGTGAGTGAGTTTGAGAGAGTCTAAGAGTGAGAGTGAGTGAGTTTGAGATAGTGAGAGTGTGTAAGTGAGTGAGAAAGAGTGTGTGAGAGTGAGAGTGTGAGTGTGAGATAGTGAGTCTAAGAGTGAGAGTGAGTGAGTTTGAGATAGTGAGAGTGTAAGACTGAGTGAGTGAGTGAGTTAGAGATAGTGAGAGAGTCTAAGAGTGAGAGTGAGTGAGTTTGAGATAGTGAGAGTGTAAGACTGAGTGAGTGAGTGAGTTAGAGATAGTGAGAGAGTCTAAGAGTGAGAGTGAGTGAGTTTGAGATAGTGAGAGAGAGAGTGTGTGAGAGTGACAGTGAGTGAGTGAGAGTGTGAGTGTGAGAGTGAGTTTGAGAGAGTCTAAGAGTGAGAGTGAGTGAGTTTGAGATAGTGAAAGTGTGTAAGTGAGTGAGACAGAGAGTGTGTGAGAGTGACAGTGAGTGAGAGTGTGAGTGTGAGATAGTGAGTTTGAGAGAGTCTAAGAGTGAGAGTGAGTGAGTTTGAGAGAGTCTAAGAGTGAGAGTGAGTGAATTTGAGATAGTAAGAGTGTAAGACTGAGTGAGTGAGTGAGTTAGAGATAGTGAGAGAGTCTAAGAGTGAGAGTGAGTGAGTTTGAGATAGTGAGAGTGTGTGAGAGTGACAGTGAGTGAGTGAGTTAGAGATAGTGAGAGAGTCTAAGAGTGAGAGTGAGTGAGTTTGAGATAGTGAGAGTGTGTGAGAGAGAGTGTGTGAGAGTGACAGTGAGTGAGTGAGAGTGTGAGTGTGAGATAGTGAGTTTGAGAGAGTCTAAGAGTGAGAGTGAGTGAGTTTGAGAGAGTCTAAGAGTGAGAGTGAGTGAGTTTGAGAGAGTCTAAGAGTGAGAGTGAGTGTGTGAGAGTGAGTGAGAGTGTGAGTGTGAGAGTGAGTTTGAGAGAGTCTAAGAGTGAGAGTGAGTGAGTTTGAGATAGTGAAAGTGTGTAAGTGAGTGAGAGTGACAGTGAGTGAGAGTGTGAGTGTGAGATAGTGAGTTTGAGAGAGTCTAAGAGTGAGAGTGAGTGAGTTTGAGATAGTGAAAGTGTGTAAGTGAGTGAGAGAGAGAGTGTGTGAGAGTGAGTGAGAGTGTGAGTGTGAGATAGTGAGTTTGAGAGAGTCTAAGAGTGAGAGTGAGTGAGTTTGAGATAGTGAGAGTGTAAGACTGAATGAGTGAGTGAGTTAGAGATAGTGAGAGAGTCTAAGAGAGAGAGTGAGTGAGTTTGAGATAGTGATAGTGTAAGACTGAATGAGTGAGTGAGTTAGAGATAGTGAGAGAGTCTAAGAGAGAGAGTGAGTGAGTTTGAGATAGTGAGAGTGTAAGACTGAGTGTGAGAGTGATTGAGTGAGTTAGAGATAGTGAGAGAGTCTAAGAGTGAGAGAGTGAGTCTAAGAATGAGTGAGAGTGTAAGAGTGAGAGTGAGTTTGAGAGAGAGAAAGAGAGAGAGTGAGTGAGTTTGAGAGAGTGAGAGAGTCTAAGAGTGAGAGAATTAGTGAGTGTGAGAGTGAGAGAGTGTGTTCAATCAAGGAACACATTGACATTCTAATCAGTTCTTGATTTAGAGAGTATGCAATTAAGTGTATCACTTGAGGATTTTTAATACGCTACCCCTGTTTATGTTTCTGCAGCAAGTGCAACTCTGCGCTGCTGAACACGGTGGATAATTATGCCGTCCTGCAGCTGGATATCGTGTGGTGTTACCAGGCGCTGGAGCAGCTGGAGTGTCTGAACGATGCCAGACAGAGGCTGGAGCGAGCCGAGGAGTGTTTCCAGAGGTGTTACGGAGAGCAGCAGAGCCGACTGCAGAAGATCAAAGTGTGTGTGTGAGAGAGAGAGAGTGTGAATGTGTAAGAGAGACTTTGTGAGTATGAGAGTATGAGAGTATGAGAGTATGAGAGTATGAGAGTATGAGAGTATGAGAGTGTGAGAGTGTGAGAGTGTGAGAGTGTGAGAGTGTGAGAGTGTGAGAGTGTGAGAGTGTGAGAGTGTGAGAGTGTGAGAGTGTGAGAGTGTGAGTTTATTCACTGCATGTGTCGTGTGTTTCTGGTTCTCAGGTTCACACCGGAGGAGAAGACGTGCTGTTTCTGAGGCTGTATCTTCTTCAGAGTGTGTTGTTTTACTACGAAGGCAACAAGAATCAAGCCTCTCAGAAGCTCAAAGAAGTAAATGCTCAGATCTTGAATTATTGCGTTTATCTCTAAAAGAGCCTTAAATACCAGCAGTGATTCATCCCAGTGATCTGAATCTTCCAGCAGGTTTGAAACCAGTGAAAGTCCTTTTGAGAATCACAAACTCTTTTGCTCAACTTATTTGAATCATTTGCTAAACTTATTTGTTTAAAAATGAAGATCATGTGTATTTTCACATTAATGCTCTAGATGGCGGCAAAGATGTTTCCTTATTATGGGTTTTTGACTGAAATATATATGTTTTTGCATTGCAACATTATTTTCATGACAGTCTAAATAGATTTAATTGTCCAAATAGAAATCATGGAAGGACAGTAAAGTAATAAAAGGCTTCAAAAGTGTATAATATGACTTGATTCTTATAGAATACGACTTTTTTAATTTTATAGTAAATAACTTGTTCGATTCTTAGAATATGACTCATTTGATTCTTAGAATATGACTCATTTGATATTTTTGAATGACTCAATTGATTCTTTGAATATGACTCAATTGATTCTTCGAGTATGACTCCTGATTGTCTGTCTGTGTCGATCAGGTTGAGCGTCTGTTCGGTCAGTTGCATCTGGACCCTGAAAAGATTGACCAGCTGAAGAGTTTGGGTTTCTCTGAGCAAGACGCTCGTCTGGGTTTGAGAGCCTGTCGAGGAGATCTCTCAGAGGCCATTCTGCACATCACAGAGAGGAAGAAGGTGCTGCACTACAAACACACTAATGACCACCTCTGTCACTCGTGTAAGCTGAGAATTAAACATGTGCTGGTGTCCCATCAGGAGAGGAAGGAGATGAAAGAGAGAGAGCGAGAGAAGAGGAGACAGCGTCTGCAGGGCATCAACACACTGGTGGAGCTGGGCTTCAGGAAGAGAGACGCAGCCAGAGCCCTCCATCAGGCCAGAGGAGATGTGGACAAGGCCTACAACGTGAGCACACACACGCACGCACTCCACACTCAATTTTTATCAGACGGTCACTCCTGGGAAGGTTCACCACTGTTCCATGTTTTCTCCATTTGTGGATAATGACTCTCACTGTGATTCGCTGGCGTCTCAAAGCTTTAGAAATGACTTTAACCTTTTCCAGAATGACAGATCTCATTACTTTCTTTCTCGTTTGGATCTCAGCATGCTGTCTAGATTTTGAAGATCTCTTGATCCACTTCACTTTGTTAGGCAGGTCTTATTTAAGTGGTTTCTTGATAGAGAACAGATGTGGCAGTAAATCAGGCCTGGGTGAGGCTAGAGACATTTGTTTTCCCTTAATAATAACAACATTAATTTAAAAACTGCGTTGTGTTTTCTTGTTTTTTTTAAACTAATATTTACATTTGTTTGATAATCTGAAACATTTAAGTGTGACAAACATGCAAAAAAAAAAGAAATCAGGAAGGGGGCAAACAATTCTAAATGTGCATATTTAAATTCTGCATAAATATAAAAATGCCATTATCTCTTATAAATACGAATGAATAAATATGTATATATGTGTATGTTATATAAAATATATTTATGTGTCTGCATACATCCATACATATTTATTGTATGCATCAATATAAAAATTCCAATGTTATTAATAAATGAATATTAAAAATGAATGACAAATGAATATACAACTGCACACACACACATTATATATTTATTGAGAAGACCAAGCTTGAAGGGATTAAGGAGGTTATAAACTGTTTAAGATCTCGGTGTGTAACATGATCGGATGACAGAATAATGCTGAGATGTTGTTCTGCAGATCCTGTTGGATTCTGACAGCGCTGACACTCCGACTTCAGACCGACAGACCAAACTGGATCAGGTGGGTTCCTGTGATCTCATGCAGACGTGACTCTGAGATGTGTGTGAACTGTGTGTGTGTGTGTGTGCAGCTGGTGTCGTACGGGTTTCCGGTGGACGTGGCAGACTCGATGCTGACGCTCATGGGAGATGATCTGGAATCGGCCACACAGATGCTGCTGGATAATCAGGGATCCGTTCCTCCTGAACTCCTGTCTCCCTCTCCTCCCTCCTCCTCCTCAGAGCCCAGCACCTCCTCCGACTCCACCGGTGAGGCCAGAGAAAACACAACACACACGAAACAAACAGATTAATTAAAGATACAAAACAATTACAAAAAACACATAAACCCCCCCCCCCCCCCCCCCCCAAAAAAAACCCCCCGACTCCACCGGTGAGGCCAGAGAAAAAACAATTTTTTTTTAAAGATCTATATTAAATAATATATAATGTGTGTATATCATGTCATATTAATATTATTATTAATATATTTATTTATTTATTAATAAAAAATATTTAAATATATATATATATAACTGCACCCACAAACATTTATACATACATATAGATTTACTACTCAATATAATATTAATAATGACAATGCTTTGAAAATTAATAATTTTTTTACTATTATAAATATGCATATTTATATTATGCATGTATATAAAGGCCATTGTTTATAATGAAATCACTCTGGTGTTTGTGTGCAGTTTTGGGGTCCAGTCCTCTGGACGAGGAGCTGGTGAACGAGGTTCTGGAGAACATTCCCCGACACGAGGAAGACTATCTGGACGTCCCGCTGGACGAAGAGCAGGAGCTCTTGATGAGCATCAGATCCCGTCTGGACAAACAGAGCACGTCCTCCGGCTGAAACGGGGACTTCACGTTTCACTCACGCGTTTATTCTTGCTTTGTTTTCCAATTACACTGAATCTTAAAAGAACCTTAGATTTATACAATAATAATATGTTGATTTCAGTTCTGTAATTTTAGCTTGAAGGCAAGAAAGAGCTTTATGAAGGATCTTGTTTGTTTGATCTCTCCATCCAGATGAATGTAAGCGCTTTATATAGTTTTACTCTGTTCTGATTCTAATGTTCAGGTTCATCTTATGAAGATATTAATAAAGATTCACTCATTGTGAACATTTACAGTGTCTATGCTGTAATATCTCATTTTACATTCTGCAATATTCACCTCTACTCTTTTCAAATATGTGTTTAATTAACGTTTCATTCAATTCCACTGGAATATTGTTAACCTTTTTTCATAACTTATAAACGTTCTCCTACAATCACATTATATGATGCTTTTGTGAGCTCTATTTAAGACAAAATAGAATATTTGTATTTTTATAAATGCATTTAAAATGAACTAGTGAATTATGATTTTAATATATTTTCTGCTCACTAAGACAATTTATTTGATAAAAAAACAGTAAAAGAAAATTATAAATTATTGCACTTTTGTAAAATGTAATTTACAAAAGTGTAATTTATTCCTGTGATTAAAGCTGAATTTATTAGATGATAAATACAGTAAAACAGTGTAATATTATATCAGTATAAAACAGCTGTTTTCTATGTGAATATATAGTAAAGTGACATTTATTCCTGTGATTAAAGCTGAATTTATTAGATGATAAATACAGTAAAACAGTGTAATATTATATCAGTGTAAAACAGCTGTTTTCTATGTGAATATATAGTAAAGTGTCATTTATTCCTGTGATTAAAGCTGAATTTATTAGATGATTAATACAGTAAAACAGTGTAATATTATATCAGTGTAAAACAGCTGTTTTCTATGTGAATATATAGTAAAGTGTCATTTATTCCTGTGATTAAAGCTGAATTTATTAGATGATTAATACAGTAAAACAGTGTAATATTATATCAGTGTAAAACAGCTGTTTCCTATGTGAATATATAGTAAAGTGTCATTTATTCCTGTGATTAAAGCTGAATTTATTAGCTGATAAATACAGTAAAACAGTGTAATATTATATCAGTGTAAAACAGCTGTTTTCTATGTGAATATATAGTAAAGTGTCATTTATTCCTGTGATTAAAGCTGAATTTATTAGATGATAAATACAGTAAAACAGTGTAATATTATATCATTGTAAAACAGCTGTTTTCTATGTGAATATATAGTAAAGTGTCATTTATTCCTGTGATTAAAGCTGAATTTATTAGATGATTAATACAGTAAAACAGTGTAATATTATATCAGTGTAAAACAGCTGTTTTCTATGTGAATATATAGTAAAGTGTCATTTATTCCTGTGATTAAAGCTGTATTTTCAGCATCATTACTCCAGTCTTCAGTGTCACATGATCTTCACAAATTATTCTAATGTGAAGATTTGATGCTGGACAAACATTTTTGATTATTATGAGGTCATATTTTTGTAGAAACTCTTGATGAAAAGAAAGTTCAGAAGAGCAAATAGAATTTTTTGCAACATTATTAATGCATTTACTGTCACTTTAAACTACTATCAATTTAAGTCATCCTATCAGTTTCTTAAGAAAAAAAAAACCTTTTGAAAGCCGGGCCTTATGTAAAAATCAACCCTAAAATGTCAGCGCCGATAGATGATGATGTGCATCCCGTCAGTGAGACACAGAGACTGTTGTGTGATAAAATACCGTCTTGGTTTTGGTTTTCAGTGTTTATTTTACATGTTCAGAGAGAAAGGGGGAGTCAGAGTTTGTGGGACTGAAGGAGATGTGGGAAGATGGAGGAGAGCAGCGTCTGGAGGGTTTAGAAGTAGTTGACGATCCTGCGGATGGACTGGATGTTGGGATTCTGCGCCTGCCACTCGTTATGGCTGCAGTAGTTTCCTCTTTCCACAATGTACATGCGACCACGGAAGTTTGGCTCTTCATACATCACCCACCTAACGAGGAGAAACCACATCACGGATGAGGAGAAGACCGGAGCAAACCCACTAAAACATCACTTCTGGGTCGCACAGATAGAGCAAGAATAACGGAACAACTAAACAATGCAAAATATAGAGTCACTGAATCCACAGAAGCACAACTCACGCTCCGTCCCCGAACACTCTGATAGAGTTGACGCAGTTTGTGTTGAATCCGCGGCTCTGGAGGAAGGGACAGTCATCGCAGAACTCCATACACTGACCAGTGAAGTTACAGCCCTCGAACATCTCCATCCTGTACTGCTCTCCGTGCTGACAGACCATCAAGAGCACACGTTAGAACTGCACTCACTTCAGATCTCAGTATGCTTTAACTCTGGGTTTTAACTTTCGATAAAAGCGTCTGTCAAATGCATAAATATAAACTCTGGGTTTGCATGCAACTCTTCCTGCAGACTGAAGCATGCATACTGTGCAGTACTATAGTATGCATGGAAAAACATTCTGCATTTGTTGAAATATGCAGTACACAACTCTTACTAAGCATGCATACTACGCAAAAATATGGACATTTCCTGTTTGCATTGCATTTTTCTAAAACGCATGCAATAAAATAACTAATTCTGCATTATATTTTATTTCTGGAATTGCATGCAACTCTTAGTTTTCTACAGTTGCTAAATTATGCAGTACACAACTGTCTCATGTTTCTAACTGTGGAGAGCATTGGCGCTTGCAACGACAAGGTCATTGGTTCGATTCCCAGGGAAATCAAGAACTGATTAGAATGTTAATGTGAATCTTGAGCCACTTTGGATAAAAGCGCCCGCCAAATGCATGAATATAAGTGTACAACAGAGCATTCTGATGCATCCCATAATGCACTGCTCTTAACTAAGGAAGTGAGGTCATTTACTGCATGGATGGTTCCATGAAGAACCTTTACCATCCATTGCTTGTAAAGTTATTTAGATGATTAAAATGTTCTTTGCATTAAGAAACACTGTTTCTTGTCTCTCTGGAAGCTCTTCTACGGCGTCTCACCATCCTGATGGGTTTGCAGGAGCCCATGTGATCGTTGTGGGCGTTCCAGCGCTGGAACTCGGGATATTCTCCGCGCTCCAGGATGTACTGCTGACCCTTGAAGTCGGGATGGTCGTAGCAGATCCAGGCGCAGCTCTCCACACGGATGGAGTTCACCCTGTTCATGAAGCCACGGTCCTGGAAGTTATCGCAGTCGCCGTAGACCTCCAGCCGTCTGCCGGTGAAGCAGCGGCCCTCGTAAAACACGATCTGAGGGAGAGAAGGAGGGTCATTCAGAGTGACAACGCTCAACAAAACCGGCAGTTCTGGGCCTTAAAACAACCTCTGGAGATGATTTGATCTTTTCCATTCCTGTCAAACGTCTAACTGATGCCAAACTGAGTGTAAAATATAAACTAAAGTCAAACTACATATAAAATAATGTTACTAAAGGTGAAAAATAATAATCCCAGAAACTCTGCAGGCCCAGGTAATCATAGTTAAAAACTAAAACTATGATTTAAAAGAAAATGTTATTAGCTATATTGATATAGTAAAAAACAAATAAAAATGACAAAAACACAACATAATTTAAAAAAAAATTAAACTAAAACTAAAATGGAAAAAATCTAAAAAAATCTAATTGAAAATATAAAAAAATATATAATTAAACTAAAAATATATCAAAACATCTAATAAAATTACAAATATTTTAACTAAAATTAAAATGTAAAAACAAGAATAAAAATAAATGAAATAAAAATAATATACTAAAAAAATTAAAAACAAAAAATTACAAAAATGTTAAATAAAATGTAAATAAAATATAATATAATTAAAAGTATTAACAAATAAATAAAAGCTAAAAACTATACTGACATAAAAATATTAAAAATGAAAAACACATAAAATAACTCAAATTAAAATTGGAAATATAAAAATAAAATAAAATTTAATATTAAATAATATATATACACGAAAAAAAGCTTAAGCTTGAACTAAAATATAGAAAATACCAAAAGTGAAATCTATTTCAAAATATGAACAGAAACTATCCAAGTCTATAAATGTCAGTGAATCCCACGGCTCCAGGTGAGCGTGGGATTCAAACATGAGCACGAACATCGGCCCTCTGCATCACTAATGAAGCGTAGCAGAGGAGTAACAGGACGATCCGCAGGTGTTTTCAGAGGAAGAGATGCTGCTTCTCTTCACTCGTGACCCATCGATCCTTACCTTTCCAGAATACTGCGACATTTTCCTCTGGATACTGTCCAAACTGACCCACACGTAAGAAAGTGTGACACTGGAAAAGTTGGACAGCCCAATATATACAGCCGGTCGCGTGCGGCTCGATCTCGCGAGATCCGGCCCACAAAGGTCACACAATGCAGGGCTTTAGCTTCTGCTGACGGGACGCTTTCCGGCGCTCATGCTGACTCCTGCCTTCACAACGCCACAATGGATTCTGCTTCGCTCGACTTTGTGGGCCATTTTACAAACAGCAGCTTGTGTTCCTCGATGTACGTGCACGCGCACAATCCATCACTCTCATCTGGATCTGGATCATATCTGAGCTTCACATGGAGAATTAACACACGCTCACATCAGATTCACATCCAATCAAACCATCAATCGTTCATTGATCGTCTGAATATCTGTGTTTGATTTAATGAGTATTTAAACAGGTGCGTCTGTCATTGTATTTGTGATTCTCAACAGGGTTTTAATGATTCATAATTAGATTTAAACAGATCATCCAGTCCGGTGTTTCTCAGGATTAATCTTTAGATCTGAATCACTTTCATCTGGTTTTGCATTTATGAATCAGTGGACTGACAGACAAAAGAAACATCTGGATCATTCCTCCTGAATCTGTCATGAATATATCATATATATATATATATATATATATATATCAGATCCTCTGGTGTCGATTTCAGGATGATAATTTGATTATTGACACGCAAACGAGCGAGTCATTGCTCAGATACAGGAGGATTTGAACTTGGAAGATCAGTTTCATATTTAAGCATCTTTTGAAATGCTGATATTATCAAACTGATTTGATTGAAGAGGATGAATGTTTTTATAGAGACACAGAACAAAAAACAACACAAAACATACCAGAATTCATTGAGTCCAGTGATTATACTTACTGAGCATTCTGACGTTTCCCACCAAAGTGATGTCACTTCCTGGAGGGTGATGTCATTCAGGAAGTGGCCTGGTATATATATATTACACACACACACACACATACACAAACATACAGACTCTTACACACATACAAACACACACACATATATATATATATACACAAACAAACACGCTTTCTCTTTCTCTCGCTTGCTCTCACACACACACAGATATATCCACAAACACACACACACGCTTTCTCTCTCTTTCTCGCTCACTCTCTCTCACACACACACATATATACACAAACATGCACACTCTTACACAGACACACAAACACACACACATATATATATATATATATACACACACACACATACACACACACACACAAACAAACACGCTCTCTCTCTCTCACACACACACACATTTATACATACACACACACACACATATATATATATATATATATATATATATAAATAATTATATATATATATATAAATAATTATATTGTTTTCTATATCGCTGCAAATACAAAAAGTTAATTATTTATTCTTTCTACCGTTACTGAAGATTTCCAGAATAATTAAAAAACATGACGCATAATTAATATCTTCTAATCTCCCTCCAGCATAACTTCTTGAGCTTGTACTTCAGTCTTCACCCATTTAATCACAATTAAAGTTTAACTCGAGTCGTTAAAGAGACTGTAGAGTTCAGAGCTCGTCGTTAGCATGAGCGACACCGGTGGCTGATAGAGGAACTGCAGCTAGACTCGACCACACACACACACACACCTTTCCTCTCAATAACTACACTTACACAACAAACATGAGCAAACAGCAGTTCAGAGAGCATCTGATCAGAGCGATGTCTTTCCTCATCATGTCGACAGATAATATCACACAATGATCAAATCACACGATGAGTATATACGGATCTATAGTTTGAATGAATCTCTTGTTTGGCATTGCAGTGCAGAACGTTAAATATAATACAGAGCAAAACGGCTCTTCCTGCAGGATCCTGAACATCACAAGCCGTCCTGTCAGGTCTCATGGAGCGGAAGAGAGGAGCGTCACATCCTTTTCACTTTCCTTCACATAAAACACAGTCGACAGCCTTTCATGGACAAACGAGGAACTCGAGAAGCTCTCGCTTTTAAATCTCATCGCAAGCTGTTCACACAATAGAAGCAAAAGCAGTTAATGCATGGAAATCAGTACGGATTCTTATAAAAGTTTCTTTAAACATAATTTCACCTCCAAAAAACTTCATTTATCCCATTATTACATCACATCTGTGTAACAATGGCTGATTTCTACAGGTATTGTAAGTCATTTTTCAAGTTAAATTAATACATTATTTGAAACAAACATTAAACTTTTTTTTTTGTATTGTGACAATCATTGCATTACTCATATATTATTTAAACTGTAAAGAATACACATTTTAAATAAATATTCAATTTAATATTAAAATGTAATATTTATAATTTAGTCATTTATTTGGCATCTAAAAAGTCTCTCTGTGTTAAAATATTAATGCTTAAGATAATAAATGCTAATTTGAAACTGCATGCTCATTAATAATTGTGTTATTGTGTAAATCAACGCAAACGACTCCAGTGATAGTGAAACAAAATGCTGCGTTTAATGATTACAATCAAAAAAAGTCCAACAACATTCAGTACTGAATGAATGCTGCCAACTTTATTGGCCATAATTACCGTTTAAGAAACACGATATACAAATTCAAAGGGTTTGGGACAGAGAGGAAGATGAGAGGTAGAGAAGAGCTGAATGGGAAAACATAAGGCTGAACACGCAGAACGGACATGAAGCAGAGGGAGTGTGTGTGTGTGTGTGTGTGTGTTATTCATGTGTCACAGAATAAATAAAAAGAAAAAAATATCAGAAATGAAAAATTCAAATGAAATGAAGTATAAAAAAGGTTTAAAGGAAAATGTCTATGCAGGAAAACAGGCAGTTAGCCACTTCAAGTAGAGGGATATCCCAGTGTCCAGTGCTGTGGGGGGGCAGGAGGGTCTATAAACAGACTTTTCTAGCAAACATTTCATATTAAGACTCTTTAACCCTGTTAATTCTACAGCTAATCACGTCTTTACCGTAACTAGACCCGAACACAAGAGCGCAGCTGCTCAGTGAAGCCTGAAACAAACATGCTTTGCTAGAAAAGTTTGTGCTGGTTCTCCGGTGGGCGGGGCCGATTGTGGGAGAGGGGGCGGGGCCATGGTGGGAGGGGGCGGGGCTATCTACATCATCGAGCAGGGTGTCCGGCCCTGTGGAGCGCCACCATCCATCTTCTCCGCCTCCAGGATTATCCTCTTAAACACCTCCACCGCCGTCTGCAAACACACACACACACACACACACATACATACATACACAGATACACACAGTCACACACAAACACACACACGCACGCGCACACACACACACACACACACACACACACGCGCACACACACACACACGCGCGCGCTCACACACACACATGCACAGATACACACAGTCACGCAGTCACACACAAACACACACACACGCACGCACAGTCACACGCAGTCAGACACACAAACACACACACACACACACACACATTTTATTTTCTCAGTCCCAGTTTGGCATAATGTGCCAAAAAAATAATTAAACGAACAGTGAAAGTAACAGAAACTTGTACAAAACATGCATCATTTTTAACATGCATAATTAATCATGAAAATGATTATGAAACATCCATTTACTAAACTAATGAAGCTAATATAATTCATTTTTGATTTCTCTCCCCAGGGTTATTATAGTTTACTAAAAATAAAACATAAAAACTGATGTTAACTCAGAAATATATCCATGATTAATGTTAATTCCAAAAATTACCAAAAAATTTAAGTATTATATATATATATATATTATATTTTAATTCAGAGAAAAGGTGGTATTGGAACATTCCTAATAATTAATTAAAATTAATTGATAATAATAATAATAATAAATATTGTAAATCAAACAAATAGGATTCAGATGTAAAAAATCTCATTGAAATCAATGAAATCATCAGCAATTTTTCATCAACGCCTCAAAAATAATACAGATTCTCCGGCGAGAGACGAGAGAATCTGAGCGCGGGATGTGTGCAATTTAATTGCATAAACAAACTAACTAATAAATGTACTGGGATTCATATTTGTCAGTCATGCATAAGAGAAACACATTAGTATATGGCATGACAACTATTTGCATTTATTTAAATAATCACATTTGGAAATGCATTTATTCAAATCTGTTCCTTCTGAATACAGTTAAATTTAATTATGATTAAAATATGGCCAAGTGTGGAATATTTAATATTCAGTCAATTTACATATTGGATTTATTGATCATGATATGTGTATTAAAAACATTAAGTTTATTAGTATTATTGCAGAAATCAAGACTGTATGACTGACTAATATAAATCACATTAAGTTTATTATTAGTTTATTTGAAATCCAAATGGGTTTTTCAAAATCAAATGAACAAACAAACAAATTAATCTTAAAAATCGGCTGAAATATTTTTCAGGAGGAAAGTCTTTTCAGAGGTTTTATATGATGCCGATGGTTGGATGACAAATGAGAGTCACATGCGGCTCTTCCTCTGGAAACACTAGAGGAGGAAGAGGAAGAGGAAGGAGGCGGGACAGGAAACGCATCATCACCTGATTCTCTTTGGCTGAGGATTCCATGAACGCTGCGTTCCACGATTCTGCCAAAGCTTTGCCTTCTTCACAGCTGATGACCCTGAGACACACACACACACACACACACACACACACACACACACACTCACACACACACACACACACACACACACACAAATACATCACAGCCTCAACATTTGGTTTTCCTTCCGCTAATGTGTGTGTATGTGTGTCATGTATCAATACACACACACACACACATACAAACTCACACATACATCACAGCCTCAGCGTTTGGTTTGCCTTCCGCTAATGTGTGTGTGTGTGTGTGTGTGTTTGTATGTGAGAGTGTGTGTGTATCGATACATGACACACACACAGGCCCTGTTAACGACCCGTCCCTCGTCCCCGAACCTCATATCGGAGGAGAACCTTAACGCTTCAACACATCCGTGTGAGAAATAGAGCGACATTCATGCATTCATCAGCTGCTTTTATCATCGCATTCAAGAAACACATTGACATTATAATCAGTTCTTGCTTTCCCTGGGAATCAAACCCATGACCTTGGTGTTGCAAGCGCCACTCTCTACTGTTAGACACACAGGAAAACCAAACTAGTGACTGAGTCTGAAAGAACTGGGATCATACAGACTTTTATAAAGTGTTTCTCAACATCTGACTTCGAGGTTATTATAGTTTTTGCAGAAAGATTAATTTGCACTTTAATGTAGGCCAGAGCTTCATCATCATCATCATCATCATCATGTGACGCAGCTCCTGCTCTCATTAATCAAACGCTCTTAAAGCAGAAACGTACCGCTCCATGTGAAGGTCTTTCTTATTGCCCACCAGCATTATGGGAACTCTGGGAAAAACACATTAAACATCATTATTCTGCTGGTAATTCATAATTACAGTCCAAACTGAGCACATTAATATTCTTAATGCATCGTCCCGGTGTTATAATGAATGATTTATCAACATTAATCCCTCTTGGTATTAGTTCTTGATAAATATCATGGAAGTAAAATGATTCATGTTGACTTTAACAGACTAGATTTAATTATCAACACAAGCCTCGCTAATTAACTGAATATATGAAGAACACACTTACTGTACTTTTCCCACCATATCCAACAATTTTTCATGGATTACTTTTACTACTTCAAAACTGCAGAGAAGAAGGAGAGACGGATCAGAACTGGGATTTAATGCGATTTAAAATGATAATAATACAGGCAAAGGTTATTAATCACAGAATAAAATCACTAAATCATCTACTGCTTTATTGCATAATTCATAAAGCAATAAAACACCTGCGCATGAACTCAAACTAGATTAAACATTATTCATAAAAGCATCTATAAAGTCAAAGTTATTAGTCACATGACGTCCTTGAGCTTTAAACGCTCGATTTATAAAGAAGGACGACTGGAAACACGTTCATTTGCATATTCAGATTTTAAAAACATGAAGGCCATTAACACTGTTTTATATTAGAGACACGATTTGAGGGGAAATATAATTGCATTTTTTCTGCATAACTTTGTGATTATAAAAAAAATATTTGTATTAAAAAAAAAAAAAAAAATATATATATATATATATATATATATATATATATATATATGTGTGTCTGTGCTTATTTATACATATATTAATAAAAAAATTATAATATAAATATATATTAATATTATGAAAGTGTATATATATATATATATATATATATATATATATATATATATTAATATCATGAAAGAAATATGACTATTTTTATGATAATATAAATATATCTTAATATTATGAAAGTGTATATATGTATATATATATATAAATATCATGAAACTATTTTATATTTAATTTAATAAAATAATATTATACATACAAAAATACTATAATTTAATTTAATTAACAAAAATAAAACAATTTATTTCAAAATGAAAATACTCATACTATTTCTTCAATTGTCAATGTTAAACCATCAGACTTTTATTTTGACAGGGAAAAAAAATTGATCGCTGAAAAAAATCAAATAAATAAATAAAGGAAACAATAAATATTCTATTGCAGTAATCCTGTCTCTTAGCTCGCATATATTTATTAAACTGAATTGTAGTCATTGAAATTTGATAATTGCATATATTGTTGTTTTTCAGACTAATCGTTCGTAGTGTTACGGCTGATTGATTATTAAATCACATAAGTGATGCATTGACTTTCTGCTACTGAATCACTTATTATTAACATTATAAAGTATGTTTTAATTTCTCAGTCCCAGTTTGGCATAATTTACCAAAAAATAATTAAACAAACAGTGAAAGAAACTTGCATAATTTTTAACATGCATAATTAATCATGAAAATGAACAAAGAGTGACTGACATTATAATTTAATTAACAAACATGAACAAACACTGGCGTTTATCATCTTCATCTGTGCATGTGTTCATATGCTTATGGTTTAATAATCAATGAGGAGGTTCAGGACACATTTCACACTTTCACACAGATTTTGGGGGGTTTTATGCTGATTTCAGACGGTCCAGGAACGTGTAGTTTCTGAGTTTCATTACAAGCTGTTCACAAACTGGCAATAAAAAGCCATGAATGAGTGAAAATGCCTCACGCTCACCTTTTATTTGACGTGACTGAATACACCAGGATGTATCCGTTGATGTCTATGGAGTACGTCTGCGGGAAGATCGAGTATTCGTCCTGAAAGAGGGAGATGAGGGAAAATGACATGCTTTATATTCATTTGAAGCAAAAAAAGTACATTTAAATCATCTGAATGAAAGAGGAGCGCATTTATGATTCATGACATGATGTTTTCATTATAATCTAATGAAAAAATACATATTTAAATGCACTTAAATTCTGATTAATGACAAGTTTTTGTTACAACTATTAAAATAATTATATTTTAAATAATAAGGAGCTCAATATGACAATTCATTTAAATTGTGATTAATGACAAGTTTTTATAACAACTATAAAAATAATTCAATTTAAATAATAAGGAGCTTAAGATGACGATTCATGACATGATGGTTTATTACAATCTATTGAAAATTTTTTTTTAAATGCATTTAAATTGTGATTAATTACAAGTTTTTGTAACAACTATTAAAATAATTCAATTTAAATAATGAGCGTATTTATGATTAATGACAAGTTTTCATAACAGCTGTTAAACTTTTTCAACTTAAATTATTTTAAATAATAATGAGCATATTGATGATTTATGACATGATGTTCTCTTTACAATATACTGAAAAAAATGCATTTTTAAATGCATTTAAATTGTGATTAATTACAAGTTTTTGTAAAAACTACAAGTTTTGTACAACATTTTATCATCTTTTTAATATACTATCATCTTTTTTAATATACTATCATCTTTTTATATACTATTATAGTATTTATTAATGTTTTGAATCAAGTTATTTTCATTTTATTTTCAATTTCGTAATGTGCTGTAATGACCAATTTAATGATATTCCAGTTTTTTTCTTCAACTTCAACTTCCAACATTTCTAATATTCAATAATAGGTTTTTCATCTAATATTTATTTGTATTTCAGCTTCAGCTCAATTAAATAAAACTCTTTTGTATGGATTCACATGCAGTTATCAATGAGTAACAGTGACAGCAGTGAATATCCGTGTCTGTTGAAGTTTTATGATCTTTATATTTATTAATATTAATTTCCGCTGCCGATGTGTGCATTGATATTAATCTGTTTTGGCGCTCACCTGTCCGGCCGTGTCGACCAGCTGCAGGTGATACTCCTGACCGTTCACTGTGATCATTTTGGTAAACGCTGCGGAGAAACACAACACCAGATGAGAGAGCGTTCGCTGAGATCAGCGGCTGCGATCAATACAACAACATTAATCAGACTGCTTTAAAAGAGCCTCTTCTGCTCATTGAGGCTGATTTAATCTGTTCAAAAATACTGGGAAAAAAGGAGGTTATATATCAGTGTAAAACAGCTGTTTTCTATGCGAATATATAGTAAAGTGTCATTTATTCCTGTGATTAAAGCTGAATTTATTAGATGATAAATACAGTAAAACAGTGTAATATTATATCAGTGTAAAACAGCTGTTTTCTATGTGAATATATAGTAAAGTGTCATTTATTCCTGTGATTAAAGCTGAATTTATTAGATGATAAATACAGTAAAACAGTGTAATATTATATCAGTGTAAAACAGCTGTTTTCTATGTGAATATATAGTAAAGTGTCATTTATTCCTGTTATTAAAGCTGAATTTATTAGATGATAAATACAGTAAAACAGTGTAATATTATATCAGTGTAAAACAGCTGTTTTCTATGTGAATATATAGTAAAGTGTCATTTATTCCTGTGATTAAAGCTGAATTTATTAGATGATAAATACAGTAAAACATTGTAATATTATATCAGTGTAAAACAGCTGTTTTCTATGTGAATATATAGTAAAGTGTCATTTATTCCTGTGATTAAAGTTGAATTTATTAGATGATAAATACAGTAAAACAGTGTAATATTATATCAGTGTAAAACAGCTGTTTTCTATGTGAATATATAGTAAAGTGTCATTTATTCCTGTTATTAAAGCTGAATTTATTAGATGATAAATACAGTAAAACAGTGTAATATTATATCAGTGTAAAACAGCTGTTTTCTATGTGAATATATAGTAAAGTGTCATTTATTCCTGTGATTAAAGTTGAATTTATTAGATGATAAATACAGTAAAACAGTGTAATATTATATCAGTGTAAAACAGCTGTTTTCTATGTGAATATATAGTAAAGTGTCATTTATTCCTGTTATTAAAGCTGAATTTATTAGATGATAAATACAGTAAAACAGTGTAATATTATATCAGTGTAAAACAGCTGTTTTCTATGTGAATATATAGTAAAGTGTCATTTATTCCTGTGATTAAAGCTGAATTTATTAGATGATAAATACAGTAAAACATTGTAATATTATATCAGTGTAAAACAGCTGTTTTCTATGTGAATATATAGTAAAGTGTCATTTATTCCTGTGATTAAAGTTGAATTTATTAGATGATAAATACAGTAAAACAGTGTAATATTATATCAGTGTAAAACAGCTGTTTTCTATGTGAATATATAGTAAAGTGTCATTTATTCCTGTGATTAAAGCTGAATTTATTAGATGATAAATACAGTAAAACAGTGTAATATTATATCAGTGTAAAACAGCTGTTTTCTATGTGAATATATAGTAAAGTGTCATTTATTCCTGTGATTAAAGCTGAATTTATTAGATGATAAATACAGTAAAACATTGTAATAGTATATCAGTGTAAAACAGCTGTTTTCTATGTGAATATATAGTAAAGTGTCATTTATTCCTGTGATTAAAGTTGTATTTTCAGCATCATTACTCCAGTCTTCAGTGTCACATGATCCTTCACAAATCATTCTGATATGATGACTTGATGCTCAACAAACATCTATGATTATTATCAGTGTACTAATTGTACACATAACTAATTACTAAGTACTAATTGGCCTCATCACTCTGTCTCCTCTCCACCAGTAAGCTGGTGTGTGGTGAGCGTTCTGGCGCAATATGGCTGCCGTCGCATCATCCAGGTGGATGCTGCACATTGGTGGTGGTTGAGGAGATTCCCCCCCGTCCATGTAAAGCGCTTTTTAGCTCTGGAAAAGTGCTATATAAATGTAACATTTCTTCTTCTTCTTCTTAGTGTTGAAAAATTATAAAAATATTAATATCTTAAAAGAAAAGTTTGTTCTTTTATACATATATTATATACAGTTTCTGAATATAATGTTGGTAGATTTATCTTTTTAATAATTAAAATTCATTAAAAATGATATAAGGTAATATGTATTTTATGCCCAGTAACTGAGTAACTGATTAATATATATATAAATGTATTATAAATATATATAAATATAAATATATATATAAAGTTATAATAAAAACAGTTGATAATACCTTAGTGCTCGATGTTATTAGAAAATTTAGGATGGATTGAATAAAAACTTTTTTTTATCTCACAGCAAGTATTTCTGAATATTCAATAAAAGGCTCTAATGGAAAACGAATTATCAGTGGTAAATTTTTTATTTAAACAGAATAGAGAGGACCTGAACTTTCCTTGAACTATTGTATTTTCCTCTAGCAACTGCAAATCTAGTTATTGGACACAGTCAGAAGCACAGAATACAGAGGGGTGGAGTCATCTCAGTGCAAGCCACACCCACATCACTCAAGCCCCGCCCCCATCAGTCCACTGACAGACAACGCCTTTAAAAATATCTCATCATAATCTAATAAGACTCCATCTGTTCTGCTTAAAGCGGCTCCTCACAGTCCCAGCGCCGCTCATGCCGGTCTGTGCTGACTCCATCTTCACTGCGTCTGCAATCAGCGGCAGAAACGCTGATGCTGCTGGAGTCACAATCACACACGCACAACAAAACACGACACAAACACACATGGCTTTCCTCCAGAGTTTACATCATCCTGCCAACAGCTCTGTCTTACAGCCAGAAGACCAGCATTTACATTTAAATACACACACACACACACACACTCACTCACATGACACACGCGCGCACACGCACACACACACACACACACACACACACACACACACACACACACACACACACACACACACACACACACACACACACACACACACACACACACACACACACACACACTCACTCACTCTCACACTCTCACACACGACAGGAGGTCAACATACGGTCAATGCATTCAATCAAACAAACACACAAACACCGTGTCACAACTAGAGCGGATCCAGCAGCCATAACAGGAAAATCACGTCCTAGTCCTTTTAGTCTAAATATGTGCTACATATGCAAATGTGTGTTATATATTTGTTGCATAACTTAAACTACATGCTGAGTCACATCAACTCAAGTCTGAAGTGCACGCACACACACACACACACACACACACACTGAGTCAGATGTTGAGTAATCAGCCCAAATGATTCAGTGAGTGAATCATTTTAGGAGTCATTATGAAGAACTGATTCATTAGAGTCATTTGTAGTAAAGCAGGGCTCAGATAATCACTCTCACGAGACAACAACTAAACATGTGTGTGTATTTAATTAAAACAAAGTCCCTCATACTTGCATATGGATGAATATTTTGAGGTAACCCTTCCTCATGACATATAATCAGTTTTATTAAGTTAGGTGCTATAAAAACGATTAAAGTGGGAGATTTTAACACACAGAGTCAACGATCCGTACACTTTTATTATGATGTAGTCGCTTGTGATTTGACTGACTTACTGTTTTCAATAGTGGGGTCGTAGGAGTCGACAAACTGGCCTTCCACAAACTGTATTGTCAAGGAGGATTTCCCTGAAACACAGAAACACGGGAACAAAATCAGAGAGCGTGAACGATGAGCTTCACCTTCAGATCGCGAGAGAACGAACCTGAACTCACAGCAGGAACATGCATGACCAGAACACATGCACATGCTAGATTCATGCTGGAGAGATTTACACAACCATGCAGAAAATATTATAATGGCTTTCCTCTATCTCTAACTGTAGAGAGCAGCGCTTGCAACATCAAGGTCATGGGTTCGATTCTCAAGGAAAGCAAGAACTGATTAGAATGTCAATGTGTTTCTTGAATGCAATGCAAGTCGCTTTGGATAAATGCCATGTGAAAGAAATATCTCACAAATAAATACCGTAACATGTCAAACCGATTTAAAAACATGCTTCTGATTCTTTATGCACAATATTATGCATGCTTTTGATTTGGGGATGAAATGTCAGCGAGACGGATTCATCTTTGCACGTGAATGGATCGTGATTAAACACAATCCCATTCAAAAGAGCATTTGTGATGAAACTGCCATAGTGGTAGTAACGCAGGACACACACACACACACACACACACAGAACGAGTGTGTGGGCAGATTTGCCCTGCAGCCTGTTGCTATAACAACGGCGAGTTGCTCTCCGCATCCAGCATTGGTAAACGCGAGCTCTCATTCACAGGGAAAAGCCCACAGGAACATCGGGACATTCCGGAATGGAAGTGCGTCTCTGTGAAGGACAGACGCGTGTGTGATCGCTCAAACATGTTCTGACTGGAGATGCAGGAGAACAGGAGAGTCTCCAATGCAAACAGAGAAGAAACAAATACTGGATTGGGAAAAGCGGGTGTTCCTAAAGTCCTTCCACTCAACGGATAACAGGAAACGACCAAAGGCAAAACCTCAAGCTGTCAATGTTACAGTTGAACATTCTAAATCAGAATTCAACTCAAATGATACAAAATCACATCCTCTCAAACTCAACAGGTGATTGGCTCTTTTAAATAAAAGGCGGGGCTAAAGCCGCCATATTGGGTGATTCTGGGTGATATTGGGATATAATGGGTGTTTTGACTTCTCCCATATTTACAAGTCAGATTAAGGCTGTCAACATCAACACATGCGATTGATTCAAAACTCTTAACGCTTCCAAATTATTTCACGCAAATTAAATTGTCATTACCATAATTTCCGTCACACAGATGATTCTCTAAGTCAGGAGTTTATCACACTGAACATCTATAATGGCACAAACATCTGGAATATCTGGATTGATGCAAATTTAGCTTTGTTTGCGATCACATCATTTTAAGTCGCTAAACTTTAGGAAAGTTTTCAGTCCAACAATCCAGTAAGCGATTCATTCAAACAATCAGTCCAAAATAAGACTCTCGATGATGCCTTGACCGTACGGTTTCAAGTCTTTATCTGTCATGCGTATGTGTTTAGTGATTCTGAATGGATCTGGTTACAGTAGTGGTTATTTGCCGTCAGGACAAGACGGTTGGTTTAGGGTTTGATTTTTTCCTTCATCTCCATGTGAACTTCTTACTTCATGTGGTTCACGAGTGTCTTTTATTGGAAAGACATTAAAATCTACCTAGAAAAACGCTTTTCTGAGAATCGCCCTTCAATCTGACGCTTTACTTTGCTGGATATTGTAAATGAAAACAAAATTAATGCGTTAAACAAGTTAAATGGTGTGCGATTCATTTGACGACAAGAGTGTGATTAAAATTTTAATGTATTGACAACCCTAGTTTAAATTTATTTGAATTTGCCATTCCAGCTTCACAGGCAAACAAACAAGATCATAAATACAAACATTTTACGTAATTTAACCCAGAAAAAAAGGACTAGACATTTCTATAAAAGATTATTTAAATGCAAATGATCTAAATCTTTTTTGGGGTCCATCTCACAAAGTAAGTCATTCAAAATGTATCCTTATGATGTCTTGTATTAAAAGAAAAGGTTGGAAGGTTGAAAAAGTCAACAGAAAAAAAGTGAGTGGTGTTTGCAACATCAAGGTCATGGGTTCGATTCCCAGGGAAAGCAAGAACTGATTAGAATGTCAATGTGTTTCTTGAATGCGATGATAAAAGCAGCTGATGAATGCAGGAATGTAAAAAGAAAGTCTGACAAAAACCAAACATTTATGTTTGTTAGAATAATTGATGAATCACTGATGGATAATTTTCACTCAGACCAGGAATATGAACCGTCTAAAGCAACATCTGCTCCACTGGCTACTTTCATTTGTTTGTTACAAGCATTTCTGGATGGTAAAGCCATTAGAGAGCAGCAGCCCTGATTCCCTCCATTTTAATGGGAGCGCATTGGATTTCCAGCATCCTTCCTCATCAGCTCTATAAATAGCCCCTGAAACAGGAGCAAACGCATCCGGAACATATAGTTCCGATTGGCCGGCACGTGACCCCGCAAACAAAGCCCAGATGTGGGCGGACGGCGTTTAGTCAGTGACAAATGAAGTGGACACACAGAGATCCTCCAACGCAGAGCGCTGACGTCCGTAATGAGAGCAGGAATACTGTACATCTCCAACAAGAGACGGATTTATGGACGGTTTCCTCAAAAAGACATTCAATTGCTTCTGGAAATACGAATAAATCGAGTTTATGGGTGGTTTAATCAAACTGCAAAGACCTGAGTGCATCGTTAGAATCAAACTCAAAGGTTTTCATTAGCATTGACTAGAGAAGGTTACGGTAATGCCATATAGAGATGAAAACCAGAAATGTCACCGATGCAGAAATGACGGCTGAATCGAGCTGAAACTGGAGGTCAAAATAAGCCATGTTATCTAAAGTTCACATGCATCTGCTGTACTGAGGCCTGATTTAATGAAGCTGTCAACTCTCATAACGTTCATCAAACATAAGATTTACATTTATTTATTTGTTTTATGCTTTCATTTAACATTTTCAATACAGGTCCAAATCTACAGATTTGGCAGATAGATGGGTGGATGAGTGGGTGGACGGAGATGGGTGAGTGAATGTAGATAGGTGGATGGAAGGATGAAGGATAGGCAGATGAGTGCATGGATGGATGGGTGGATGAAGGATAGGCAGATGAGTGCATGGATACATGGGTGGATGGAAGTGTGGGTGCGTGAATGAGATGTGTGAGTGAATAAAGACAGTTGGATGGATGGGTGGGTGGATCGAAGGATGGATGGGTGGATGGATGGAGATGGGTGAATGGAAGAATGGGTGGATGGAGATAGATGGGTGGGTGGATAGATAGTTGGAGGGAATAATACAGATGGGTGGATGGAGATAAATGGGTGGTTGGGTGGGTGGATAGAGATAGTTGGATGGAAGAATGGATGGAGCAGTGGATGGATGGATACAAATGGTGGATGGAAGGATGGATGGGTGGATGATGGATAGAGATATTTAAATGGAAGAACGGATGGATGAGTGGATGGAGATAGATGGGTGGTTGGATGATGGATAGATATATTTAAATGGAAGAACGGATGGATGAGTGGATGGAGATAGATGGGTGGTTGGATGATGGATAGAGATATTTAAATGGAAGAACGGATGGATGAGTGGATGGAGATAGATGGGTGGTTGGATGATGGATAGAGATATTTAAATGGAAGAACGGATGGATGAGTGGATGGAGATAGATGGGTGGTTGGACGATGGATAGAGATATTTAAATGGAAGAATGGATGGATGGGTGGATGGAGATAGATGGGTGGTTGGATGATGGATAGAGATAGTTAAATGGAAGAATGGATGGATGGGTGGATGGAGATAGATCGGTGGGTGGATGATGGATAGAGATATTTAAATGGAAGAACGGATGGATGAGTGGATGGAGATAGATGGGTGGGTGGATGATGGATAGAGATATTTAAATGGAAGAACGGATGGATGGGTGGATGGAGATAGATCGGTGGGTGGATGATGGATAGAGATATTTAAATGGAAGAACGGATGGATGAGTGGATGGAGATAGATCGGTGGGTGGATGATGGATAGAGATATTTAAATAGAAGAAAGGATGGATGAGTGGATGGAGATAGATGGGTGGTTGGACGATGGATAGACAGTTAAATGGAAGAATGGATGGATGGGTGGATGGAGATAGATCGGTGGGTGGATGATGGATAGAGATATTTAAATAGAAGAAAGGATGGATGAGTGGATGGAGATAGATGGAGGGAATAATAGATGGATCGGTGGATACAAATGGTGGATGGAAGGATGGATGGGTGGATCCGTGGATGGAGATAGGTGGGTGGATGATGGATAGGCGGATGAGTGGGTTGATGGATGGGTGAATGGTGATAGGTGGATGGAAGAATAGATGGATGGGTGGGTGGAGATGGATGAGTGAATTATAGATGAGTGGATGGAAGAATGGATGGATTGGTGGAAAAACAAAAAAAAGCTTTTTAGCACTTCTCTGTACAAAAATGTTAGCAATATATAACATTTGTTTCAGTTGAAATAGAGAATTTTACTGATTTATTACCGGAGAAAACATCCTCCTGAACAGCATCAAGAGTTCAATTATCCAAGTTTCACTATTACATTTATATATTAGTGAAAATGATTTGAAGATCAGTCCTGATCGCATGAAACCAGCGTGAACGAACAAAACTCTTCCCAAAGACTGAACTCATGTGGAGTGTGTCCTGAAGACACACATGTTCTCTCGGCACACACATAAGCACACGCGTGTTCTGTGTAAACATGCAGAGAGAACACGTCTGCTCTAAACGGTCACTGACATGATAAAATCGACCAGATCTGGATCCAACTCAAGTGAGAAGATGCAGAATTTGAGATTTGAGTCCCTCACGACACAGATGCACGAGCATCAGATCATCAGCACAAAGAAAGGATGAATGTGAAGCTCCAGAATGGAAGAAATTAATCTTCTGAACTCATTTATCAAGCCGTTTCACTGGAGAACCTTCCTCTCTTCCTCTCCAGCTGAGAGTTCACGTATTCAGTTCAGATCAGATGCTCTCAAGCTTTAAAACAACGCAAAACCTCACATTTTTTAATCTGAACGTCAAATCAAATGAGATCTGAGAGCTGAGGTGAAAGTTCACATAAAAATAATGATATCTGCAGACTCTGATTTTTGGGTGAATTTTCCTTGAACACACTCAATGCACACGAATACACTAAAACCAAGTTAATTACACAAAACTCATGTTTTAAGATCAGAGCTGTGTCTTATCCATGAATTTGTTAGAAGTATGAGCTTTTATGGAAACTGAGGTGTAGATCTGCACTGAAACTAAAAACAGACATATTATTCACTCAAATCCTCAAAAAAAGCTAAAATCAAGTATTATTCATGCTAATGGGAACAGATATAATGGGAGCAAAAGCAGACACAGTTATTGACCGATGCCGATCATCTCAAAACGCTCAAACACGGGCTGAAGATTCAGATTTAGATGAACCTGCAGCATCCAAACTCATTCACACCATCACTGAATGCCTCAGAAAACATCCAATAACTCATTATATCAGCACAGCAATTAAAACAAGACTTCCCGTGGAAATATATGTGGCTTTTAACTGTTGGGAAGAGGGTCACTGGTGTGTGTGGCATCTATTCAGATGCTATAAACGCACCAGGACTCTGAGATGCTGACATGTGCATTCATGACATGAGGATGAGGATGCATGCATTATAACGCGCATTATAAGCGCTTCTCAGGCCCGCGCGCTCCCGCATTCACACTGCGATGGTCGTGAGCACAATGCGAGTGAAGTTTCGGGTGAAATGCACGAGGATGCAGGGCGTGTTATGTGTCACAAAGCATGCTTTCTGCTCAGGTGCACGCGCATGGGGTGACATTCAGCGCGCGCGCGCTCATGCATGCGGGGAAACATCAAAAGCGGACGCAAGCGATGCATTAGACGCGAGGCAGACGCACAGCAGACTCGAGCGACTTACCGACGGATCTGTATCCCAGGACGGCGATCTTGCGCGATTTCGGCTGCGGCATCTTTATTAATATTCCCTACCACATCAATATCCGCATATAAGAGTCTGGAGCAAACGAAATCACATGGATTTGACCCAATGTTGCTTTACGGCGCGGTGACGCTTGACTGGAAATAAAGAAATTACTCCGTTTCGGCAAATGAAGCGATTTTTTTGCGTGTCTGTATGTGTGTGGATAATTTAGGAGGAAAGTATCAGACTCTGCGTCACTGCCCACCGCAAGCCTGCGTTAATTATGCAGGGATGAGCGAGCTGGATTGGCTGATGGCGCTCTGGGAGGCGGAGCGTATCGCTGTGAATAGCGCAGTCATTGGCTCAGCGCGGCTGAACGGTTCTAGAAGTACGATTGTGATTGGATGAGTGTGTGTCAATGATGAGACGACAGATTTATTTATTTATTTGTATTTTTTAAATAAATTTTTTCTTTTAATTTTTTTAAATTTAGTAATTTTTATTTATTTATTTATATTTAAAAAAATATATTTTCATTTTTTTAAAATTCAGTAATTTTTATTTATTTATTTACTTATTTTTATTTATTTATAATAATATGTGACATGCATTTACAATTCTTTGATTTGGAAGTACAAATTACTTTCCAAAGATTTTATAAGAACTGGTGTTCAAACATTACATTTCCATCATCATATATCTGAATATATTGGATACATGATCAAACTCTAATAAAAAGATGGAAAAACTGAATGCATGCATCGCAATGTCACAATTGATTGAACTTAATATTGATTGGCTTAATATTTTTCTCAGTATGAGTTTTAATCTACATTTTAATCTGCACTTCTAACATGATAATTTAAATCTGCATTTTTTTCTTTCTCAAATCAAAATCTAAAACAAAAAAAGTCCCTTTTATTCTTCAGTGCCTTTGGAAGAATCCAGTTTATTAATGACATTATCTGCAGGAAGTAGCATCATTTATGGTGGGAAAACAACAGCACAAACATCAGAAAGAATCGGTATTATCACTGGATGAATTTAGTTTTAAATGTGTTTTTATGTTGAAGTCTTCATATAAGAGAATTGTATTTCACTGAGACTCACTATTACTCTTAATGAACATCCAGTTCATTTTCTGGATGATTTCAGAATTTGTAGATTTGATGTCTGATAAACTATAATGCACATACAAATTACAACACAAACTCAATTCAGTTTAGTTAGTTAGAGTTGAAAAGATTCAGGAGAGAGTAAGTTCATATTCTCAAAAGTTCATCTTCATGTTATTTAAAAAGATTTTGATCAAATGCACATCATTTTCAATGGTTTGACTTTTTATGAGTCTCTGCTGCCCTCTTCTGTTCAGACACATCTGCACACAAACTTTAATTTTTTAATTGAGAGGACAATAATGACTGATAATCAACCACAGTTTATTTTCTTTTGTTTACCTTTTCCTCCATCATTTTAATAATTTGCTTCCATGATGATTGATTCCAGTTGTACAATAAGAAAATATGTTGTTCACAACCACACACACACATACACAAATTAATTGATAGGTGTAAATGAAGCGCATTTCCTTCAGTCTTAATATTTAAAATCTACTGTTGTTTCCACTATTTCACGGCAGATTTTCACATCTCTGTATAATTTCAATCCAAAGTTTTATTTTGCGCAGGCCAATGCAGTTTATGTTCTATTTGATACAGAATACGTCTACATTGATGTGTTTGCAGTTTTGGGGAAAGTGATTTTGAAAAGTAATGCATTACAATATTGCGGTACTTTCTTAAAATTTACTTGTTGCATTTTTTAGTTACTTTTTAATATAATTTGCGCTCATTTCACTTCTGCAGTTATCTTTCTCTTTAGTTGTATTCACTCATTTAATTTAATTACACTCAAAATAATTTTGAGTAAACATGAGTTCATAAACTTCAAAAATTGATACTGATTTTCTAAAAAGGTTTTGTTTAAATTAGTGTTTCCTTTGGTTGGGCACGTGGAACACAACATTTCAGCTTGTGATTCTTATCAAGTGTGGCTCATAGTTCAGGATTCTTTACCTTAGCAAAGTCTCTGAGGACCTTGTACTTCTGGAGACTCTAGTGAGTTTGCAGAAAAATTGTGGCATCCTGATGGTTTTACATCTAATTCTCCACCTTAATTCCTATTTTGTTCTTTTGCAGTTAACATGTCTTTTCTTCTTGGCCTGTTTTGAATGACCCTGCCAAACCACTGAGCAATTTGCTGTCACTGGTCACACCTTAATTGAACAATTTCTACTATTGCATTAGTGTTCTCTGTACTACTGTGTACTACTGCATCCTTCTCATAAGAATTTCATAATTCTTTACTTTTAAATGCGAATTAAATCTTTTTTTTAATCTATTTTATCTGTAAAAGACAACCTGCTTAAAAATTATGCTCATTATAGTTATAAGGCTTTTTTAACTTCCAGCCTTCCTTAACAATTATATACCACTTATAAATGATTAAATACAATATTAACAGTAGTATTAAGATTGATGTCCTTTGGATTTGTTAGCAAAAGGGAAGGGTCCAGGTGTCAATTAATTTAAAAGAAACACCAAATTTGTTTCTTTTGCATTCTGTTTTTGAGAAAAATCTTCATAACTAGATACAAGGACAGCAAGGTCACAGCAGCGGCATCTGTACTCAGAATATCTCTTGGGAGTCTGTTGTTTCCTTCGAGGAATACATTCGCAACCTTTAGTCTAATAAAATTGTTTCCGACTTTAAATGAACCCTGTGCAGCTCAAACGGGTCCTGATATGCACTAAAAAGTAGACACAAATACAGCAGTCAGCATTTAAACAGGTCAATGAATAAAATCTAATGACAAAATAAGTCCACTCTTACAATATTTTATAAATTGTATGTAAATAGAAATATGTAAAAAAAAAAAAAAAAAAAAATATATATATATATATATATATATATATATATATATATAGCGCAAGCGAGACTGTTCAAACGCCTACATAGGCACAGCGCCGCAGCCGTTTGCAGCAGCTCACGGACCGGTCCGCGAATGCGCTCCGCGGCCCGGTACCATTTCATCTACGGACCGGTCCGTGGACGAAGTGGCACTGGGCCGCGGAGCGATTTCGCGGACCGGGGGTGGGGGACCACTGGTTTAAGGGATAAAGCTACCGGCTGTCAAAGGAAAACTCTTAATTTCACAATGAAATTAATATCCTCCAGCATGAATATCCATTTCTTATTCATTTTACTTTAGTGATTTCTTATTAGTTAATGTGGTGGTTCATAGGAAAATACTGTATTACTCTCCTCATCGCACTTGCACATGAATGCCATAAAAATAATTATGTATATAAAATCATGAAGGTAGGATTTATATTGGGTTTATCAAATATATGCATCTACTGTACACTGTAAAAAAAATTCTCGTAAAAAAACGGTAAATGACTGGCAGCTACGGCTGCCAAACAAAAACCATAAAATTAAAGTAAAATATCTTAATTCAAATAAAGTGCAAAAACAATAATTGTACAGAAATTTTCATTAAAAATTGTAGTGAAAAAACATGTTATTTTACAGATTTTTCCCGTGTTTAAAGTAAGATATTTTACCTTTTTTTTTACGGTTTTTGTTTGGCAGCCGTAGCTGCCAGTCATTTACCGTTTTTTTTATGATTTTTTTTTACAGTGTAAAACTGTTATTTTATGGATCTTTCCTAGATTATTATGATCAAAAACCTTCAATTAAATTACAGTGTTAACAGTTCTACGGAAAAACACTGTTATTTTACAGGTATTTACTAAATTATTACAGTCAAACACCTTTAATTAAATGATATCGCTAAGAGTTCTACGGATAAACACTGTTATTTTACAGGTATTTACTAAATTATTACAGCCAAAAACCTTCAATTAACTGATGTCGCTAAGAGTTCTATGGATAGACACTGTTATTTTACAGGTATTTACTAAATTATTACAGTCAAACACCTTCAATAAAACGACAGTGTTAAGAGTTCAACAGATAAACACTTATTTTACAGATTTCCTAAATGATTACAGTCAAACAATAAATAGTCAAGACGTGCTCAAGATTTAAAATGAAGTTTTATTTTGGCATAAAATAATATTTCAGATAAAATAAGTATAAACAGTATAAAAAATTATTAAAATCATATCAAACTTCAATTTGCAGCATTTGTTTACATATAATTTAATAGTGTTTAAATTATGTAAAACGTAATCTAAAATCACAATTATTGAATAAATAAAATACAAAATTTAAATTACTTCAGTAATTAACAATAGTTTATCAAATTCTCAAACTAGGATTATGGTGACAGTCTAAACATACTGAATACAAAACTGTAACACTTTACAAAATGAACAGCACTTATACAGCGTTTATTAAAATTATACAGCATTTATTTATTAAATTTATGACTGGAGTAACGATGCTGAAAATTCACCTTTGCTAACAAGAATGAATTACATTTTAAAATATTTTCAAATAGAAAAGTTATTTTAAATTATAATATTATTTCACAATATTACTGTTAGTATGATTAATTAAATAAATGCAGCCTTGCAGATGAGCAGACGAAACTTATTTTAAAAACATTAAAAATCTTACGATACCAAACTTTTGAACAGTAATATTTTTGTATGTTTTTAAAGATGTCACTTCTGCTCACCAGGGCTGCATTTATGCTATTATATTATAAAAAATAGAAAATAAGCTGTAATATTGTGAAATATTATTAAAATGCAAAACAACTGTTTTCTATTTGAATATATTTTAAAATGTAATTTATACCTGTGATGCAAAGCTGAATTTCCAGCATCATTACTCCAGTCTTCAGTGTCACATGATCCTTCAGAAATCATTCTGATATGAGGATTTGCTGCTCAAGAAACATTCATTATTATTATCAATGTTGAAAACAGTTCTTTTTATGATTCTTTGATAAATAGAAAGTTGCAAAGAACAGTATTTATCTGAAATAGAAAGCTTTTGTAACATTGTATACCGTTCAAAAGTTTTGGGTTGGTAAGATTTTGTTTTTTTTGGGAAACAACTTAAAGAAATTCATAATTTGTTTCAGCAAGGATGCATTAAAGTGACAGTATAGACATTTATAATGTTGCAAAAGCTTTATATTTCAGATAAATGCTGTTCTTTTGAACTTTCTATTCATTAAATAATCCTGAAAAAAATGTACACAGCTTGTAACGAGTTATAGTGGGTACTGCTCCTTTAAGGCGGAGTGCTTTTTCACTCTCTCAAGAACAGTAATGAGGTCGTTCGAACAGAGCGCGGGCAGGGAAGCATCGCATGTATGGAGTGAGGTTTTTCCCACTGTTTTCATTTCTGTTGCTCTTACTGTTGTTTGGTAACGCGATTGTGTGTGAAGCATTGTTTGCCAACCTCCCCGGTGTGTGTAGGATGGACAGTTCCTGTTAATAAAGGACCCCTCCTGTGGAATATCAGCTGTGTCTTACTAGTTCTTCACTCTACATTTAGGCGAGCTATCCGGCCTCTCCTAGAGAATAAACGCGTTACAAGCTGTTTTCAACATTAATAATAATAGTAAATGTTTCTTAAGCAGCACATCAGCATATCAGAATGATTTCTGAAGGATCATGTGACACTAAAGACTGGAGTAATGATGCTGAAAATTCAGCTTTCCTACTGTTAGTATGTCAATACTCACCGCTCCTGAAGATCATGTGGCTGGATTTTTTCTTCCTAAAATGTATTTTACACACACACACACACACACACACACACGCACACATTAGCCATTTACTTACTAACAGGGATTTTCAAAAGAGCTTGTAGACTCCGTTCTCAGTTCGCTCATTTACAAAGCTCTTATATAGACTTTAAAAAAAAAATCTTAATCCTAGTTTAAAATATTAACACATGCTAACAACACACAGTTAACGTTAGCTAATACATTGAACTATGTAATGTCGTTATCGCGATTAGATTATTACTTAAACACATTACATCACAATGTAGCAGACTATATTTTTTTTAATAAAAGCTAACTTATTTAACTTACCTTCTGTAGTTGTCCGGTAACGTTACACGTTGGTAAAAGTCGTTGGCCATATTGCATTTTTTGTTTGTTCACCATTAACAATCCGCAACTTAAATTTGCCTAAAATAGAAAACTTTGCAGTCCGACGTAAAATAATCAATGTAATAATCCATGCAAAACCGAGCTGAAGTAGTACTGTGCACTGCAGATGGCGAGCTGCAACGCACACAGACAGATACGCGCGCGCGCACACTCGCTTTCCAACAATTTTTTTTTCAAATTTGAAAAAAGGCGCGCACGCTGTAAAAGGCGCACACATTTGTCATTGGCCAGATTCCTGGATGAAACTCAGTAACTCAGACCAATCATGCTCAAAGCAACACAGACATACAATAATGTGGCATTTTTAGGCTGTTGTATTAAATAATTGTTTAAATTGTGTTTTTATTGGACATATATATGTGTATATTGTGTGTGTGTGTATATATATATATATATATATATATATATATAGTTTTTTTTATTGCAGTAAAACACAATTTATTTACCTGACCTTTCCTTAGAAATATTCTGCCTAATAATGTCAACTCTCATTTTCACTTTTACTGTGTGCCACTGTTACACAACCTGTTGGTTTAGGTTTAATCTTCTGTCCAAAGCAACACTTGTTTGCTAACATTGCATAACCAGGCATAATATTATGACCTTCCTAATATTGTGTTGGTCCCCCTTTTGCTGGTAAAAAAAAAAGCCCTGACCCCCAATATGTTAGCAACAGATCCTTTAAGTCTTGTAAGCAATGCACACGCACCTGGCCACCATGATGCAAAAGAAAATATGATTCATCGGAATCTGTGCTCCGTGGTCCAGTTCTGATGCTCACTGTTCCGATGCCCACTGTTGGCTCTTTTGGCAGTGGACAGGAGTCCGCATGGACACCCTGACTGGTCAGCGGCTATGCCGCCCCATATGCAATAAACTGCGATGCTCTGTGTATTCTGACCCCTTTCTATCAGAACCAGCATTAACTTCTTGAGCAGTTTGAGCTCCAGTAGCTCATCTGTTAATCCTTACGCTTGCCAATTTTTCCTGCTTCTAACACATCGACTTTGAGCACAAAAACAGCTTGGGCTTTTGCGTGGCTTTTTGTTTGTGGACTTCTCGTCTGCATTTAATCTTTTGCAGCCTGTTATTTTAGGACTAAAAATTCAGTTTCATTTTAATCATGGTATAGTCTCATGAGACAGACTTTTTAGACAGACTTCGAGTGGTTGCCCCTGTTGCGCTTTTGTGCCTGAGGCAATTCATTTATGTAACAAATGTGTCTTATTATTATTTATTTATTTATTTAATTTTTGCCGTTTATTAAAGATACTTAAATGTATTGATTGAACTAAGGGCAAATCCTATCTTAGTCTTAACCCTGTCTGTGAGACCAGGCCTGGGTTTGGGGTTACTTCATTCACGTTATAAAGTTAAGTGAATGAACATCGCGGGTTACTGATTGTGATTTATAATCAACATATATCACTCCCTTACAGGTATGCACGGTTGGAAAGACAGGTTTGAGTGTCATGAGTGTTTTGTCTAGCATATTCGAGTGTTGTGCGGGTTAAGTGTTTTCAGTATCAACGTGTTCAGTTAACTCAAATGTACCGCGATAGCGCGCGCGCGCTGACGATGCCGCATCACACAGGAAGTGTTTGTTATGCGTTTTAATGCTTTCGTTACTCGTTGTTTCTGTTAAGTGTAAAGCTATGTACTAGTTGTATATAATTTGTGTATGTGTCTGTTTCTGTTGTATTCACGTTATAAGGTTAAATGAATGAACATCGCGGGTGACTGAGTGTGATTTATAATCAACATATATCACTCCCTTACAGGAGTATTACATATATAAACAATAAAGTTGACTGTGGCTTCTTAAGAACACATCTGATGCACATTCTTGGATCTTCATTTTCTAGAAGTAGGCTAGAATTATTCAATTACAGAAAAATATGGTATAAATAAAACAATGTATTAATTTACATATATTGTTCGTAATTTTACATGGATTTGTATGTATTGAATGAAAACAGAAAAGATAATAATAAGGTAATTTTCCTGTAATTTGTCATTAATGATATAATCCTTAAAATAATGGTCAAATTGTTAATTATTACATATATTGGTTGTAATTGTACATGAATTTGTACGTAATGTATAAAAATAGAAAAAATACTGTATAAATACAGTAATTTTCTGTATAAAAAAATAAGAATTACTGTAATTTGTCATTAATGATATAATCCTTAAAATAACAGTCAATTTGTTAATTTACTGATATTTATTGTAATTTTACATGAATTTGTACGTAATGTATAAAAATAGAAAAATACTGTATAAATAATACAGTAATTTTCTGTATAAAAAATAAGAATTACTGTAATTTGTCATTAATGATATAATCCTTAAAATAACAATCAAGTTGTTAATTTACTGATATTTATTGTAATTTTACATAGTTTTAAACATAATTTAGATTTACAAAAAAATACTGTAAAAAATTAGAGTTATTTTCTGTAAAATTTGGATTTTTTTTTACAGTGTAGGGGAATTACAGTTAAGTCGCGAGGACCAGATTTGATGAATGAAGACTATGAGTCAGAAGTGCATCAATAGAATACATTTTAGTGAAGTTTAGTTTGCAGTTTCATCAGCAGAAACTTCAAGTCTCACAAGGAGTTCGTAGGCCGCCCCACATACAATAACATTGTTACAACAATTACACTACAGAGGGCGCTAACTACGTCAATGATGACGGTTAAATGATTCTGACTGACTAAGAAAGAAAGAAAGTGAACAAATTTTCCACTCAAGAACAGACAGTCTGAAGCATATCTTCGTAGATCACATGGTTGATGGATTAGGTGACCTTCCACACGGCAGAAATGCATTTCTTGGCGTCAGCTTGTCGAGAACAACAAGTCATTCTGTCTCCTTATGGTGCCAGTTAATCACCTCACCAATACAGACCATATTACACACACACACACACACACACACACACACACACACACACACACACACACACACACACACACACACACACACACACACACACACACACACACACACACACACACACACACACACACACACACACACACACACACACACACACACACACACACACACACACACACACACACACACACACACACACACACACACACACACACACACACACACACACACACACACACACACACACACACACAGCTTCTCCAAGGCTGAACTCAGCTCAGGCTCCAACTATTGCAGAAAGACTTCCTAAAACATTCTGATAACATCTATCTGGTGAGAAGTGCTGACAATATTCATCTACTCTATGTAAAAATACAGAAAAGCAAAGTAAAGGCTTTTAACTAATAATTTGATAGACTGAAGTGTACGTAAATGAAAAATTCCTAACTTGATTATAAATCACTCACTACAATTACTGATTACTCTAAAGACTAACCCGATTGTGATCTGACATTAATTCTGATCACAGAACGAGGCAGAAATATGTTTATAAGAGGTGGACTTAAAATTATGGAAAGGTGGTTGATCATCTGAGCGCCCCAAATCAGATTTATGTGTGATTCTCTGTTATTATTATTATTATTATTATTATTATTATTATTGATTTTCTTTATAAAATACCAGAGATGTATTTGATGAAAACAAACAAAGCCCACATTGTTATAATCATGATTTTTATTTTTTTAGACTCAAGTTTCATTTGTCAATGAACCTCTGTTTTATTCTCTGTGATATTTTTATATCAAATTATGAAATCACATACTCCAATACACTTAGTATGTACAGTATGTGTCAGTATGTAATTTTATAATGTGACCCTTTGGTGGTACTGTTTAACAACAAATCATCTGTGAGAAAGGTAACATGCCCATACATCTTGAGTTAAATATTTTTAATGGTTGTCTGATTTATTGTAAAGTAATGCTGTCAGTATGATTTTTCACTGATACATGGACCAAAAACTTGTTACATGAACACCAAAAATAAAGGCAAATGCCTCTGATACTGTTTTACCAAAATACAAAAAGCCCCACTGTGCTCCCAAGGCAGACGTGTTCTTAATTATATCGATGACTGGGCGTCTGCATGCATTTCGTGAAAGTGCGGGGTGATCGAGCTAGGCCAAAAGGAAGTACCCAGCACTGATAAGCCTGAGGAGCTTCCTGTGTTAGGGAAGGAGACAGAGGTGAAAGTAGGACATTAAATATGACTACGTCCTCATTATTGGGGATTATTAATTTCCATGTGTGTTGCCCTAAGAGCCCTATGGCAGTGTACTTTCTCCACCTTATTGACTCTTTTAATCTCAAGCAGTCTGTGTCTGGAGCCACACATGAACGCAGGCACACACTCAGTCTTGTCCTATCATCTGGTCTGTCTGTTTTTAATCTAGAGATCTGTGATGCAGTTTTCTTTGACCATATGCCTATATCAGCACTTGGTGCAGTTCTGACAGTAAACGGTTTTTCTCCAGCATGAAATTACTCCCTGTAGATAGTTATACTTACATCAGTGAAGCATGGCACACAACAGCTGGATCATGTAATCTTTACAGCTGATGCTCATAAAGGTCTGGAAATAGTTGAAATTTTGTATTGGTTGACTACCACTGATCACTTACCTGTCTCTATGACGATAAATGTTGATAACCTACCTGACTACAGCAGATCGATAGAAGTTGGCGTCAGTGGGGTTATGGTGAATTGGGCTAAATTGCAAACAACAATCTATCCTCAGGTGTGGTCCCTGAGAGTTTTAAACATACAATAGTGCATCCTCTGATCAAAAAGAGGATGGATCCTGCAGATTGTCAAAATTTTAGGCTTATTTCCAAATTTCCTTTTATTTCTAAAATTCTAGAAAAAATAGTTTGCAGCCAATTAATGGCTTTTTTAAAAGACCACAAAATTCTTGAAGTTTTCCAGACTGGTTTTAAATCTCCACACTGTACAGAATCTGCTCTTCTGAAGGTTTTTAGTGATATTTATTTAGCAACTGATGCTGGAGAAAGCGTAATTCTTGTGCTTCTCGATTTAACTGCTGCATTCGACACTGTCGACCATGAAATTCTGGTCTCACGTCTGGAGAGCTGGGTGGGCATAAAGGGCACTGCACTTCAATGGTTCAGGTCCTATTTGGAAGATAGGACTTTCTGTGTCAGTTATGAGAACTTTGAGTCCTCTTCTGCACCCCTCTCTTGTGGGGTCCCGCAGGGATCAGTTTTGGGCCCTCTGCTCTTCTCTGTTTACTTGCTGCCACTCAATAATTAGGAAGCATGGCATTTCACTGTTATGCGGATGATAGTCAGATCTACATGCCTCTTAAAAAGAATGACTCTGTTGGACCGCTGTTGGATTGTCTTGAAATAAAGGCCTAGAAAATTAAAAGAATTAGAAATAGAAAATACTCAGAATTAGAAAAATATTTTTCTTAATGTTTTCAAACAAAACAGTTTTTAAGACAGTATATACAACTACACTCACCTAAAGGATTATTAGGAACATTTGTTCAATTTCACATTAATGCAATGATCTAATCACATAGCAGTTGCTTCAATGCATTTAAGGGTTGGTCCTGGTCTCTTTTTAAGAGACAATGCAGAACAGCGCAAGTGGTAAAGATTACCATTTTGTAGAAATATTTTTGCATTTTACTTTGACTTGTTCCCAAGTTCTAGTGGTGGCTCTAATTTTTGAAATTATGGATTATGAAATACAGTTAATTATAAGAGAGTATAATTACACACGATCACTAGGCTACAGACGAATTTGTCTGCAACTTTTTGCCAGTCCTCTCTCCTGCCTTTTGCAGCCTTTGAAGTGTTGCCTTGTGTTTTTATTACCGTAAACACTGAAATTCCTCAAGCAAGAGTTCTTGCTCCGCCGCCGTGCACGCTTTTTTCCCCATGCTTGTTGACCAATGAAAATGTTGCTGATCAATGTTTCTACTATCGATACATAACCCCTTTTAAGCCAGCACGTGAACGCGCAATGATCTCAGGTAACTTAATCCAGCTATACTAATCATCAACAACAGGTGCGTTAAAAAAACCTGAATCATCCAGATCATAGTTAGCGCGATTATCTCATCTCGTATGTGTCATCTGATCTTGGATGTAGTGAGTGAAGTACGAAGAATATGCCCATGCACAGCTAATTGTTATATTTAACAAATGATCTTTAAAAACCACGAAACAAGGTGCCAAAACACGTCTGTGAAACCCCCTGTTACGAACTCCTATTTAAGAAGGTCCAAGAACCACCTAAAAGGGTCAGTAACATATTTATGAAAGTAACAGTAAAGAAAAGAAAAGAACGGGTTCAATTACTGAGACGAAGCATGAGTGTGAAATGAATCAGGCAGAGACATGGATCAAAATAATACTTTGTTTAGTAATTCAAAAGTAATATAAACACCCAGTTGCTTTACAAATCAATAGTGGATAGTAGTAAAGAAAATATATACAAAAACAGGGAACATGAAAGTGTGGGACTATGAGCGGGGACCAAATCAAAGAAATCAACAAAACAAACAGCTAACTTATTAGTAAATGCCCTTATCTACCTTTAAGTAAATACAAAAATAAACTCCTACTAAACTACACTAACTAACAAACATAAATACATAGAATAGCCGCCGCTCCTTACCTGGTGTATATAACAGTCACAGTAACCTATCTGCGCTATGTAAGTCACGTGACATGCTTCCCTAATCCCAACACTCCAAGTCCAAAATAAACAAATCAGTGTTGAAGCAAAGTTGTAAACAAAACCAAATCTTCCAAAACAAAGTTTACCAACAGAACTTCAAACAATGAAAATCAAAACACAAGCAAACAGAAATCAAACAAACGAAAGAAAACACGCCTCTCACTTCCTCCAGTCACTTCCGGGTCTTTATACAGGTGACATTGGTTCTGATTGGTTCACGAGGAAGGTTGTCCTTTGTGGGCAAATGGTGATTGACATCCGAGTCGACCAATCGTGAACCTATAAACAGATGACAGAAAAGAGGGAGAGAGAGATAGAGAAAGAAAAACCCAAATTCTGCCAAAAATACGTCGTGGACGTAACACCCACCTCCTTAAGAACAAACTTCTATATCTCATATAGAATTTGACAAAAACTCAAGTAGAGAAAAATCTCAGACCTTTTTAAACTCTGGATAAAGCATCTGCCACGACATTATCCACACCTCTCTTGTACTTTATTTCCAGGTTATAATTTTGAACAATGAGAGACCATCTCATTAATCTCTGGTTCTGATTGTACATCCGTAGAAGGAAAGTCAGTGGGTTATGGTCTGTATATACTGTTACAGGAAGAACGGTGGAACCAACATACACATCAAAATGTTGAAGTGCTAACAGTAACGCTAGAGCCTCCTTCTCAATAGTGGAATAGTGACGTTGATGTTTATTAAACTTCTTTGAGAAGTAACAAACCGGATGATTAATTCCATCCTTACCCTCCTGCAACAACACTGCACCCGCTCCCAACTCGCTGGCATCAACTTCCAACATGAATGGTGTGGAAAAGTCTGGGGCAGACAACACAGGTTCACTACACAACAAAGCTTTGATGTTATCAAAAGCATTTTGACATTCAGGTGACCATGTGAAAGTAGTAGAAGGACTAAGCAAGGCAGTTAAGGGACAAGCCACAGAAGAAAAATTCCGGCAAAAACAACGATAATACCCGGCCATGCCTAAAAACCGACGCAACTCACGTCTCGTAACCGGCACAGGAAAATCATTAATAGCCGAAACTTTAGCTGACAAAGTACGGACTTCGCCCTTCCCCACCTGTTTACCCAAGTAGGTCACGGTAGCCTTTGCGATTTCACATTTGGCCAGATTAAGTGTTAAGGATGCCTCCTCTAGACGCTTAAACACTGTTTCTAGTAATGATATGTGCTCAGACCAACTCTGAGAATAGATGATCACATCGTCCAGATATGCGTGACAGTTTGGAACATCAGCAAGTACTAAATTGACCAATCTTTGAAAAGTGGCAGCGGCATTTCGCATCCCGAATGCCATGACGTTGTATTGCAAAAAACAATCTGGAGTAACGAAAGCCGAAATCTCTGATGCTTTAGGTGTTAATGGCACCTGCCAATACCCTTTCAATAGGTCAAGTTTGCTCACGAACTTTGCCGAACCTATACTATCAACACAATCCTCCATTCTCGGTAATGGAAAACAGTCAGGAATCGTTATATCGTTAACTCGATGATAATCTGTACAGAAACGCTTACTTCCATCTGACTTCTGTACCAAGAGGCACGGAGAACTCCAAGGACTAATGCTAGGCCTAGCCAATCCTTTTTCCAACAAATACTGGGTCTCTTGCTTCATAATAGCCCTTTTAACAGCATTAACCCTATAGGGATGTTGTTTAATTGGTTGGGCCTTACTCAGTTGGATGTCATTTTGCAAAACATGTGTGAGCGTAGGCACGTCACCTAAAATAGAGTTAAATTTGTCAACAAGGTCAATCACATCTTGCCTTTCATCTACCTCGAGATGTGCCAAGAAGTTCGGTAAATCTGCAAGAGTTTCGGAGTTTGATAATCTAGCTGTTATCAATGATGTACCAGCCTCCAATACTCCATCCAGATCAACATCAGGGCTTTCAGCCACAGGAATCGTCTCACACACAACTCCTACTGGAAAGACAACAGGACTTTCATCCTGCGCAGAAAGAGATTTTACAGAGTCACTTCTAGTATAATAAGCTTTAAGCATATTAACATGACATACTCGTTTCTGACGTCTCCGGTCAGGAGTTCTTATCACATAATTAGTTTCACTCTTTTTGTCTAGTATCTCATACGGTCCAGAAAATCGTGCTGACAAAGCAGATCCAGGGATGGGAAGTAAGACCAACACTTTATCACCGACTGAAAAAGATCTGGACACAGCATGCTTGTCATAGCAAACTTTCATTTTACCCTGCGCTTTAGACAAGGACTCTCGAGCTAACGTACTAGCTTTCTGTAGTCGTTCACGGAACTTACTCACATAATCTAGCACATTTGTTTTCTCCGTATTCTCGATACCGAGCATTCGCTCTTTCAGAGCCTTCAAAGGTCCTCTCACCGTATGACCAAAAACCAATTCTGATGGACTAAACTTAAGAGATTCCTGTACGGTTTCTCGAATTGAAAATAAGAGCAATGGGACCCCTTCATCCCACTCATTTCCAATTTCAAAGCAATACTTCTTCAACATCGCTTTTAAGGTTTGGTGAAAACGTTCCAACATTCCCTGACTTTGGGGATGATATGCACTAGATGTGCGGTGTGTAATGCCTAGTGATTTGAACACCTGTGAACACAGCTTAGATAGAAAGTTAGTGCCTTGGTCAGTCTGTACCACCCTTGGTAATCCAAAAGTTGTGAAAAACTTTGTCAAAGTTTTAACCACTACTTTAGCTGTAACCTTACGTAATGGAATCGCCTCTGGATACCTAGTAGCAGCACACATGATGGTAAGAAGAAACTGATTACCTGACTTTGACTTTGGTAAAGGCCCTACACAGTCCACCACAACGTGTTCAAAAGGTTCTCCCATCACAGGAATTGGGATCAACGGAGCCGGTGGAATCACCTGATTGGGTTTCCCAGCACACTGACACACATGACAGGTCTTACAATACTTAGTAACGTCACGTTTAAGTCCGTGCCAGAAGAAGTGTTGCAGCACACGATTATATGTCTTGGTTACACCTAAATGACCGGACAACAAGTGATCATGTGCCAACGACAAAACTTGCTGACGCAAAACAGTAGGAACCACTACTTGATGGACTACGTTCCATTCATCCTCTAAGGTATTACTCTTACGCCACTTTCGCATGAGTAAACCGTCTTTTATCAAGAATGTAACGTTATCCAAATTCCCATTCTCTGTCAATTTGAAAAACTTCTCTAACGAGGGATCACTTTTCTGAGCCTCAATTAGCTCCTCACGAGTAAATGACAAGGAATCACTCACTACCACGTTCGTCACCTGGTCACGAAACTCTGTTTCCGCAACCTCCTTAGTGTCCCCATCTGCACAGAAGAAAGAGTCAGATAAATCTATATCATTGTCTCTCTTAGCTTGAGCACGTGTGACAACGCATGCAGGAAAAGCGCTCGGGTATTCCTGAGCTAGTTCATCGGTTTTAAACTGAACCAACGGAGCATCCATTACCTCTAGTAAAGGTATGACTTTCCCCCCAGCTAAATCATTGCCTAAAATGAAAGACACCCCCTTCACTGGCAATACAGGACGTACTCCTACCTCCACAAAGTCGGTTATCAAGTCAGACTGGAGATGGATACGATGTACAGGTACCTTCATAATCTCCATACTGAAACTCTGCACCAGTCTACTAGATCCTATTGACGATTGACCTGAAAAAGGTAATACGTCAGCACATACAAATGACTGCGCAGCTCCAGTATCACGCAGCATCTGGACTTCTACCTGGTCCTCTTTTTCACCTGTTAGAGAAACAAATCCTTTTAAAAGGAAAGGTAAATGCGTAGGATCTGGTACATCAGCTGCTTGTCCAAACGGCGAGCGTGAACTCACAGAGTTTGCCAACGCGACTTCTTTCTTTGGAAGGTCCTGTTTCCGTTTCAAAGATAGACAGTCAGCAATCACATGGCCTATCCTGTGACAATAATAACAACTACGAGTCTCTTTAGGCTTCTCGACATTTTGTTTAGGCGTTTGACCACTCACTGGAGATTTCAACAAAGACCTCCTTTCAACATTTGCTGTGTAAAAAACATTTTTATGCGTAAGCACAAACTCATCTGCTAATACAGCAGCCTGAGAAAGAGTCGTCACCTTCTGTTCATTTAAGTACAACACCATCCGCTCGGGAAGACATTGCTTAAACTCCTCTAATAACAAAAGTTCTCTCAGAGAGTTAAAGTCATCAGCCTTACTAGAAGTGCACCATTTATCAAAGAGATTTCTTTTCTCTCGTGCAAATTCTACGAAAGTTTGAGTAGCGGTTTTCTTGCGATTTCGAAAATGTTGTCTGTAAGCTTCTGGTACTAACTCATATGCCCTAAGAATGGTCGTTTTAACTACGTCATACTTAAGACCATCTTCTAACGATAGGGTAGAATAAACTTCCAATGCTTTACCAACTAATTTGCACTGCAAAAGTAGTGACCAAACATCCTTTGGCCAACCTAAGGAAGTTGCTATTCTCTCAAAAGCGTTAAAATAACTGTCCACTTCAGACTCTCTAAAATTCGGTACCAAGGCAATATGCCTTCCCACATCAAATGTGGTAGAACCAGAATAAGCCGAATTGTCACTCACCGGCAGGAAGTTCCGCTGCATAGAGGAGACTGAAGTAGCCTGCGCCGCTTCTATCTCCAATTTACGGAGCTGTACTTCCTTCTCTGCCTCTATTTCAAGCCGACGGATTTGTAGACGTAGATCCAGCTCTTCTCAGCGGGCTTGTGCTCGTGCTTCCATGTCCATACGTGCTATTCGCACTTTAGCCTGTGAATCACCCCTCGTACTGGGAGTACCTGGTGAAAAAGGCTCAAAAGAGGGTAAAACACCAGCCTCAACAGTGGCCTCCACCGCTATCGGAGCTATTTCTACCTCATCTTTACCAGCATCGCACACTTCTTGCCCCTCGCCAAAAGGATCAGTCTCTCCATCAACGTCAGAGAATCTCAAAATTTCCAATTCGTACAGCCGATCTATTACCTTAGCTTTAATTTGCCTCTTTAGTAATTGCTTCGAAATAGGAATCTGAAAGTGGTCAGCTATTGTTAACAAATCCTCCTTCCTACAAGTTTCAATCACCTCCAATGAGGGATTATCAATGAAACACTGCAAATTAAATGCCATCAGGAAGCTTAAATGTACCACAACTTGCGCTAACAAGCTCAAATACAGACAACATACAAATTAATCTCTGCCACAATCAAGTCACACACAGCTTGATAACAGTAACAAACGACGAGCCCCCAATTATGTTACGAACTCCTATTTAAGAAGGTAAAAGAACCACCTAAAAAGGGTCAGTAACATATTTATGAAAGTAACAGTAAAGAAAAGAAAAGAACGGGTTCAATTACTGAGACGAAGCATGAGTGTGAAATGAATCAGGCAGAGACATGGATCAAAATAATACTTTGTTTAGTAATTCAAAAGTAATATAAACACCCAGTTGCTTTACAAATCAATAGTGGATAGTAGTAAAGAAAATATATACAAAAACAGGGAACATGAAAGTGTGGGACTATGAGCGGGGACCAAATCAAAGAAATCAACAAAACAAACAGCTAACTTATTAGTAAATGCCCTTATCTACCTTTAAGTAAATACAAAAATAAACTCCTACTAAACTACACTAACTAACAAACATAAATACATAGAATAGCCGCCGCTCCTTACCTGGTGTATATAACAGTCACAGTAACCTATCTGCGCTATGTAAGTCACGTGACATGCTTCCCTAATCCCAACACTCCAAGTCCAAAATAAACAAATCAGTGTTGAAGCAAAGTTGTAAACAAAACCAAATCTTCCAAAACAAAGTTTACCAACAGAACTTCAAACAATGAAAATCAAAACACAAGCAAACAGAAATCAAACAAACGAAAGAAAACACGCCTCTCACTTCCTCCAGTCACTTCCGGGTCTTTATACAGGTGACATTGGTTCTGATTGGTTCACGAGGAAGGTTGTCCTTTGTGGGCAAATGGTGATTGACATCCGAGTCGACCAATCGTGAACCTATAAACAGATGACAGAAAAGAGGGAGAGAGAGATAGAGAAAGAAAAACCCAAATTCTGCCAAAAATACGTCGTGGACGTAACACCCACCTCCTTAAGAACAAACTTCTATATCTCATATAGAATTTGACAAAAACTCAAGTAGAGAAAAATCTCAGACCTTTTTAAACTCTGGATAAAGCATCTGCCACGACATTATCCACACCTCTCTTGTACTTTATTTCCAGGTTATAATTTTGAACAATGAGAGACCATCTCATTAATCTCTGGTTCTGATTGTACATCCGTAGAAGGAAAGTCAGTGGGTTATGGTCTGTATATACTGTTACAGGAAGAACGGTGGAACCAACATACACATCAAAATGTTGAAGTGCTAACAGTAACGCTAGAGCCTCCTTCTCAATAGTGGAATAGTGACGTTGATGTTTATTAAACTTCTTTGAGAAGTAACAAACCGGATGATTAATTCCATCCTTACCCTCCTGCAACAACACTGCACCCGCTCCCAACTCGCTGGCATCAACTTCCAACATGAATGGTGTGGAAAAGTCTGGGGCAGACAACACAGGTTCACTACACAACAAAGCTTTGATGTTATCAAAAGCATTTTGACATTCAGGTGACCATGTGAAAGTAGTAGAAGGACTAAGCAAGGCAGTTAAGGGACAAGCCACAGAAGAAAAATTCCGGCAAAAACAACGATAATACCCGGCCATGCCTAAAAACCGACGCAACTCACGTCTCGTAACCGGCACAGGAAAATCATTAATAGCCGAAACTTTAGCTGACAAAGTACGGACTTCGCCCTTCCCCACCTGTTTACCCAAGTAGGTCACGGTAGCCTTTGCGATTTCACATTTGGCCAGATTAAGTGTTAAGGATGCCCCCTCTAGACGCTTAAACACTGTTTCTAGTAATGATATGTGCTCAGACCAACTCTGAGAATAGATGATCACATCGTCCAGATATGCGTGACAGTTTGGAACATCAGCAAGTACTAAATTGACCAATCTTTGAAAAGTGGCAGCGGCATTTCGCATCCCGAATGCCATGACGTTGTATTGCAAAAAACAATCTGGAGTAACGAAAGCCGAAATCTCTGATGCTTTAGGTGTTAATGGCACCTGCCAATACCCTTTCAATAGGTCAAGTTTGCTCACGAACTTTGCCGAACCTATACTATCAACACAATCCTCCATTCTCGGTAATGGAAAACAGTCAGGAATCGTTATATCGTTAACTCGATGATAATCTGTACAGAAACGCTTACTTCCATCTGACTTCTGTACCAAGAGGCACGGAGAACTCCAAGGACTAATGCTAGGCCTAGCCAATCCTTTTTCCAACAAATACTGGGTCTCTTGCTTCATAATAGCCCTTTTAACAGCATTAACCCTATAGGGATGTTGTTTAATTGGTTGGGCCTTACTCAGTTGGATGTCATTTTGCAAAACATGTGTGAGCGTAGGCACGTCACCTAAAATAGAGTTAAATTTGTCAACAAGGTCAATCACATCTTGCCTTTCATCTACCTCGAGATGTGCCAAGAAGTTCGGTAAATCTGCAAGAGTTTCGGAGTTTGATAATCTAGCTGTTATCAATGATGTACCAGCCTCCAATACTCCATCCAGATCAACATCAGGGCTTTCAGCCACAGGAATCGTCTCACACACAACTCCTACTGGAAAGACAACAGGACTTTCATCCTGCGCAGAAAGAGATTTTACAGAGTCACTTCTAGTATAATAAGCTTTAAGCATATTAACATGACATACTCGTTTCTGACGTCTCCGGTCAGGAGTTCTTATCACATAATTAGTTTCACTCTTTTTGTCTAGTATCTCATACGGTCCAGAAAATCGTGCTGACAAAGCAGATCCAGGGATGGGAAGTAAGACCAACACTTTATCACCGACTGAAAAAGATCTGGACACAGCATGCTTGTCATAGCAAACTTTCATTTTACCCTGCGCTTTAGACAAGGACTCTCGAGCTAACGTACTAGCTTTCTGTAGTCGTTCACGGAACTTACTCACATAATCTAGCACATTTGTTTTCTCCGTATTCTCGATACCGAGCATTCGCTCTTTCAGAGCCTTCAAAGGTCCTCTCACCGTATGACCAAAAACCAATTCTGATGGACTAAACTTAAGAGATTCCTGTACGGTTTCTCGAATTGAAAATAAGAGCAATGGGACCCCTTCATCCCACTCATTTCCAATTTCAAAGCAATACTTCTTCAACATCGCTTTTAAGGTTTGGTGAAAACGTTCCAACATTCCCTGACTTTGGGGATGATATGCACTAGATGTGCGGTGTGTAATGCCTAGTGATTTGAACACCTGTGAACACAGCTTAGATAGAAAGTTAGTGCCTTGGTCAGTCTGTACCACCCTTGGTAATCCAAAAGTTGTGAAAAACTTTGTCAAAGTTTTAACCACTACTTTAGCTGTAACCTTACGTAATGGAATCGCCTCTGGATACCTAGTAGCAGCACACATGATGGTAAGAAGAAACTGATTACCTGACTTTGACTTTGGTAAAGGCCCTACACAGTCCACCACAACGTGTTCAAAAGGTTCTCCCATCACAGGAATTGGGATCAACGGAGCCGGTGGAATCACCTGATTGGGTTTCCCAGCACACTGACACACATGACAGGTCTTACAATACTTAGTAACGTCACGTTTAAGTCCGTGCCAGAAGAAGTGTTGCAGCACACGATTATATGTCTTGGTTACACCTAAATGACCGGACAACAAGTGATCATGTGCCAACGACAAAACTTGCTGACGCAAAACAGTAGGAACCACTACTTGATGGACTACGTTCCATTCATCCTCTAAGGTATTACTCTTACGCCACTTTCGCATGAGTAAACCGTCTTTTATCAAGAATGTAACGTTATCCAAATTCCCATTCTCTGTCAATTTGAAAAACTTCTCTAACGAGGGATCACTTTTCTGAGCCTCAATTAGCTCCTCACGAGTAAATGACAAGGAATCACTCACTACCACGTTCGTCACCTGGTCACGAAACTCTGTTTCCGCAACCTCCTTAGTGTCCCCATCTGCACAGAAGAAAGAGTCAGATAAATCTATATCATTGTCTCTCTTAGCTTGAGCACGTGTGACAACGCATGCAGGAAAAGCGCTCGGGTATTCCTGAGCTAGTTCATCGGTTTTAAACTGAACCAACGGAGCATCCATTACCTCTAGTAAAGGTATGACTTTCCCCCCAGCTAAATCATTGCCTAAAATGAAAGACACCCCCTTCACTGGCAATACAGGACGTACTCCTACCTCCACAAAGTCGGTTATCAAGTCAGACTGGAGATGGATACGATGTACAGGTACCTTCATAATCTCCATACTGAAACTCTGCACCAGTCTACTAGATCCTATTGACGATTGACCTGAAAAAGGTAATACGTCAGCACATACAAATGACTGCGCAGCTCCAGTATCACGCAGCATCTGGACTTCTACCTGGTCCTCTTTTTCACCTGTTAGAGAAACAAATCCTTTTAAAAGGAAAGGTAAATGCGTAGGATCTGGTACATCAGCTGCTTGTCCAAACGGCGAGCGTGAACTCACAGAGTTTGCCAACGCGACTTCTTTCTTTGGAAGGTCCTGTTTCCGTTTCAAAGATAGACAGTCAGCAATCACATGGCCTATCCTGTGACAATAATAACAACTACGAGTCTCTTTAGGCTTCTCGACATTTTGTTTAGGCGTTTGACCACTCACTGGAGATTTCAACAAAGACCTCCTTTCAACATTTGCTGTGTAAAAAACATTTTTATGCGTAAGCACAAACTCATCTGCTAATACAGCAGCCTGAGAAAGAGTCGTCACCTTCTGTTCATTTAAGTACAACACCATCCGCTCGGGAAGACATTGCTTAAACTCCTCTAATAACAAAAGTTCTCTCAGAGAGTTAAAGTCATCAGCCTTACTAGAAGTGCACCATTTATCAAAGAGATTTCTTTTCTCTCGTGCAAATTCTACGAAAGTTTGAGTAGCGGTTTTCTTGCGATTTCGAAAATGTTGTCTGTAAGCTTCTGGTACTAACTCATATGCCCTAAGAATGGTCGTTTTAACTACGTCATACTTAAGACCATCTTCTAACGATAGGGTAGAATAAACTTCCAATGCTTTACCAACTAATTTGCACTGCAAAAGTAGTGACCAAACATCCTTTGGCCAACCTAAGGAAGTTGCTATTCTCTCAAAAGCGTTAAAATAACTGTCCACTTCAGACTCTCTAAAATTCGGTACCAAGGCAATATGCCTTCCCACATCAAATGTGGTAGAACCAGAATAAGCCGAATTGTCACTCACCGGCAGGAAGTTCCGCTGCATAGAGGAGACTGAAGTAGCCTGCGCCGCTTCTATCTCCAATTTACGGAGCTGTACTTCCTTCTCTGCCTCTATTTCAAGCCGACGGATTTGTAGACGTAGATCCAGCTCTTCTCAGCGGGCTTGTGCTCGTGCTTCCATGTCCATACGTGCTATTCGCACTTTAGCCTGTGAATCACCCCTCGTACTGGGAGTACCTGGTGAAAAAGGCTCAAAAGAGGGTAAAACACCAGCCTCAACAGTGGCCTCCACCGCTATCGGAGCTATTTCTACCTCATCTTTACCAGCATCGCACACTTCTTGCCCCTCGCCAAAAGGATCAGTCTCTCCATCAACGTCAGAGAATCTCAAAATTTCCAATTCGTACAGCCGATCTATTACCTTAGCTTTAATTTGCCTCTTTAGTAATTGCTTCGAAATAGGAATCTGAAAGTGGTCAGCTATTGTTAACAAATCCTCCTTCCTACAAGTTTCAATCACCTCCAATGAGGGATTATCAATGAAACACTGCAAATTAAATGCCATCAGGAAGCTTAAATGTACCACAACTTGCGCTAACAAGCTCAAATACAGACAACATACAAATTAATCTCTGCCACAATCAAGTCACACACAGCTTGATAACAGTAACAAACGACGAGCCCCCAATTATGTTACGAACTCCTATTTAAGAAGGTAAAAGAACCACCTAAAAAGGGTCAGTAACATATTTATGAAAGTAACAGTAAAGAAAAGAAAAGAACGGGTTCAATTACTGAGACGAAGCATGAGTGTGAAATGAATCAGGCAGAGACATGGATCAAAATAATACTTTGTTTAGTAATTCAAAAGTAATATAAACACCCAGTTGCTTTACAAATCAATAGTGGATAGTAGTAAAGAAAATATATACAAAAACAGGGAACATGAAAGTGTGGGACTATGAGCGGGGACCAAATCAAAGAAATCAACAAAACAAACAGCTAACTTATTAGTAAATGCCCTTATCTACCTTTAAGTAAATACAAAAATAAACTCCTACTAAACTACACTAACTAACAAACATAAATACATAGAATAGCCGCCGCTCCTTACCTGGTGTATATAACAGTCACAGTAACCTATCTGCGCTATGTAAGTCACGTGACATGCTTCCCTAATCCCAACACTCCAAGTCCAAAATAAACAAATCAGTGTTGAAGCAAAGTTGTAAACAAAACCAAATCTTCCAAAACAAAGTTTACCAACAGAACTTCAAACAATGAAAATCAAAACACAAGCAAACAGAAATCAAACAAACGAAAGAAAACACGCCTCTCTCTTCCTCCAGTCACTTCCGGGTCTTTATACAGGTGACATTGGTTCTGATTGGTTCACGAGGAAGGTTGTCCTTTGTGGGCAAATGGTGATTGACATCCGAGTCGACCAATCGTGAACCTATAAACAGATGACAGAAAAGAGGGAGAGAGAGAGATAGAGAAAGAAAAACCCAAATTCTGCCAAAAATACGTCGTGGACGTAACACCCCCCAACAATTGGATCCAGGCCTCATGGTTTTACAATCAAGAGTAATGTGACAGACTCAACACACTCTCCATGGCATTGATTGAAACACACCTAATGTCCATAAGAACGGACTTTCCTTCACAGTAATTCATAGATAATTCTTGGTGTGAATGCTTGCATCTTTGCAGCTCTGCATGGTCTTTTTCTCTTGGTGGAATTCAATGGTAAACTTCAGTGCACTGCAGCAATCATTAATCAATTAAATCGGCTATTGCGATCTGTAACGTCTAGGAGTGCAGGGGTGAACATAAAAGCCAGTACCAAAGCAGAGTACATTTAAAAGGAACTTTCTCGGGTTCCTAATTTTATTTTTGTTAGGTCAAAGAGGATGAGCGTTGCCAAAAAGTCCGAAAGAAAAGTGAATCAAAACGCAGGAATATCTTCAGGGCTAGGCCAGGCTAAACTAAATAGAAAACCGTTAGAGAGAAACTAAATTCCCAGTCAAAAGAAAAATAGGACAAAAAACAGAACAACACCTTTCCTTTCTCCCTAACTAAACATAAACAGGAGAAAAGATATCTTAAAAATAAAAAGGCACCTAGCCCCTTTAAAATCTAAATTCTGGCATCAAATACTTTAAGAAGTATTGTTTTTAAGAAGAGAGCAAACTGTAACATTGCAACATAACTTCTTGCAAGTTGACTCTGGTCTGCTTATACATCAGTGTCTTTTTTTCGATTGTGATCATAGCTGTGACCACGAAAAATATCCTTTCTGAAGAGTTGATGGACAATCAATGAACGAACAAATTTATTTATTAGCATAGTTGTAAAATACTTCAAGATGACTCTGTATTAACTCTGCAGAGCACTACAGCAATCATTCAATCAGTTAATTAGATATTGCAATCATACAGCTTTATATTAGATTTCCTCAAAGTCACATGACTTTCAGAAAATGGGTGCTGACTGCAGTATAAATAAGCGATCTGATCCAGTTATTTGTCTAGTTCTCTTTCCCAGCTGAAGAAGGACTGTTGAACACATACTGTAAGTAGAAACATCTGACTGAATTATGATCTTAAACTGAATTATGTCTACCTGTCAAGACATTCTTTGCAGTGACTTAAGGATTAATTAGGACATAATATATTATATGAAGTAGCATATATTACAGTGAATATGTGTCTATTTCTGTATTATTTAGCATCACATTTGTAACCTGACAGACTCCTGCATTCTGAACTAGTTAAGACAGAATCTCAGTTATTATCATTAAGGTAAGACAGTCAGGGTCATCTGTCTTAAATTGTAACATTCTGTTGCTTGTGCTTTTTCTTTTAGTGAACCAATGTAATGTCCTTTGTACACCATTCTCTGAGTTAACAGTAGAAGATGTGAATAATTTTGATGAGGTCTATAAAAACATCAACATTTAACTTCTTTGGGCAAGCACCACTAAAAATAATAAGTTTATTAGCATTTCAGTAAGTTAGCTTTCTCAAACCAGACTTAATAATGATAATAATAATAAGTAATAATAATAATAATAATAATAATAATAATAATAATAATCTATATGAGAGCAGACGAGAACCCATAACCTTTGGAGTGCTTACTAAATGTCACACCGTTCATTTGGACACCATTTTTCTATTTTGAAATAGATTAATGAATTTATTCACAAGATTTAATACTCTCAAGACAAACTATATATTGTATTGTAGTAGCTGTAAGGATAAACTATCACATTAAACACGAGAGTCAGTAAATTAAACTCAATGTAGGCAACAACTGAAATTGATTTCTGTATATTCAAGACTTCTGAAACATTAAACATGCACTACTTTAACAATTTAAGATGTGTAACAAAAATAATCTGTTTTGAAATGACAGGGGGAAAATATGGAAAGTTTATGTCAAGAAAGTAAAATTGCTGTAATCATCAAGTACAGCAAATTAATTAAAGATGGAAATCCTGCTCGATACCATCTGGAAAAAAAGAATGTGGATGAATCTCAACCATATAGAAAAATTAGCTTTGGAGAGAGAGACTCAAAGAAACCTCATAAAACCATTCTGATGGTGGGAGAAACTGGAACAGGAAAAACAACCCTGATCAACACAATGATCAACTACATGTTGGATGTTCAGAGAGAAGACAAGGTTTGGTTTGAGATCACAGATTATCAGAGTGAGCGACCATCAGCTCACAGTCAGACCTCCATCATCACTGTTTATGGGCTTTATCTGCAAGAGAGTCCAATAGATTTAACAATCATCGACACACCAGGATTTGGAGACACACGTGGAGCTGAACAAGATAAAGAGATCGCCAGGAGTTTGTTTAGCTTAAGTAAATCTGCAGAAGGGATTCATGAAATAGATGCAGTGTGACTGGTGATTAAAGCAACACAGAATAGACTCTCTGACAGACAAATATACATATTTGATGCAGTTCAGTCTTTATTTGGGAGAGATATTGCTGAAAACATTGTCTTGCTCTTCACACACTCAACTGGTGCTCATCCTAAAAATGTCCTGACGGCTGTTAAAGAGAATAAAATCAAGTGTGCCGTGAATGACAAGAATCAGCCAGTGTTTTTCCTGTTTGACAACTGCCAGTCAGAAGCTGCTGATGAAGATGAAGATGAAGATGAAGAAGATTATGTTGAAGAACATGATCAGAGGAAGAATCAATCATGGAATCTCAGCTTTCGAGGAATGAAAAAGTTGTTTAAGTTTCTTGACACAATACAACCAAAGTCTCTGCAGATGACTCAAGAAGTTTTACAGAATCGAAAACAATTGGAAGCAAATATCTCCAATATACAACTACGTGTTCAAATGATAGATCTAAAACAAAATTATCTGAAACAAACTCAAGAAGCTCTGGAAAAGAACAAGAAAGATTTTAAAGTTGACAAGCCTGAGAAAAAAATGGTTGATATTGATCTCTCTAAAGCCAGAATGGCGTTGACCTGCACTGTGTGTGAGGAGAACTGTCATTATCCAGGATGCTGGTGGGCCAGTAATCTCTATTGGTGCAGTGTGATAAAAGGTAGTCACTGTACTGTGTGCACAAATAAATGCCACTACACCAAACACATCAAAGCACCAAAAATATATGAAGCTGTGACAACTGAGGAGATGATGACATATAAAGATTTAAAGAAGGAATATAAAGGGAAGATTAAGGACGGTGAGTCTTTGGTCAAGAAGCTGGAAGAAGAACTGCAAGAATTACCGACAGAGAAAAAAAATCTGGTGAATGAAGCTTTTGACTGTGTGAAAGAACTAGAGAAGATCGCACTCAACATTGATTCTCTGCTCACACTTCAACACATTGATTTCCTGATTGAGAAGTTGAAGGAAATTAACGAGCCTGAAAAGGCTGAAATACTGGAAAACATCAAGAAGAGAGCAGGAGAAGGAAAACAAGGAGCTCTGGGATACATTGCAAGAATGTTTTCAAAAAGATAAATAAATAAATTATGCCTCAGCTAAAACATTATGCTGATACTTTGAAAATCTGAAGCTTATTTAAAAGCGTGTACTGCATGTGATGTAAAACTATAATATCATTCATTGTAATTGCAAGGCTTTATGAATCTAACATTATTCTATCACATGTGGCTGTATTTTCCATTTGCTTTGAACAAACTGCATCTGCAAAATTAACTAACTAATATAAAATAGTGATTGTGAATTTAACCAAAACATTGTTATTTATCATAAAATGATGTGCATGTAATCGTCAAAGGCTGTTTAGAAACTCTTTTAACTGTATAATCAAGAGCTGCTTTCTATGAGAAAATGTTGAATATCCTCCAGTTGGTGAAAAACATGATATACATTTCTAGGCTCTGCTTTACTATTAATCTGGACTATGCTATTCATTTTATATGACATTTTGTGTTATATTATGCAAATTATTTCACTTGTATTTAACTTATATCAATAAATGAATTTTACCAGCAGTTTGAGAATATATGTCTTCATTTAAATTTGAAATGGAGCAACTCTGTTGGAATACATTTTACAGTTTTTCCTCTAAGACAAAATATTTTACACATGAAAATATTTTACACGACATCTGGTGTTTAATAATGTTCTCAAAAGTTGATACATTGTTTGTAGAAAGTTTTCAGACAATAAAAAAATGCCTTTGTTTTAATCAAGGATCACTTGACCTAAAGAAAAAACAGGAAGAAGAAAAGAAAAAGGTCTGTGGAACAAAAAGGCAAAAAGAAAAATACTAAATGTGAAAATCTAATTTGAAACATGTAAAATGAATAATGATAATAATAATAATAATACCTTTATAAACAAAGGAAAAACCTTAAAGCAGGGGTGTCCAAACTACGACCCTCAGCAAATTCTGAAATTATAATTGAATATGGCCCACACAAGAAGCTTGAGCTCAACTCTGTTACACTTCTCAGTTTCAACACTAGATGGAGCCAGCCGTGGAAACAGTGCTTCTCCACAATAAACAAAGTTAAGCAAAGATTTTTTTTTTACCGCGATTACCAGAAATGGCAGCACCGAAGAAACGCAAAATAACAAGGGAGCGTAGAAGATTTCAAAAACAGTGGGAAAATTAGTATTTCTTCAAAAAAATCAACGGAAAGTGTGTATGTTTGATTTGCAATGAAGAAATTGCTGTGATGAAAGAGTATAATGTCTGTCGACACCAAACAGTCTCCACAAGAACGGGCGGCTACGGCTCAGGGATTGATGGCTAATTTACAGACTCAACACAGAAGATGCTGATGTTGTTTAGCCCAACCTATGTGTGTGAACAGACATTCAGCGTAATGAACATCAACAAAGCCCGTCAAAGATCCAAGTTAAATAGCCAACACCTATTTTTCAGCCTTTTTGATATGCAAATGTTGGTAGGTTTCAGCGACTGATTTCATTGGTTTAACTGCACCTATTAGTATTGAGCACACCTGGCGACATTGCCATTAGTTGAGCTGTGTGCCTCTTCGCTGTGATTGGTGTATGTCTTTTTGAGTTTTCAGGCTGATCTACGCCTCTCTCACGGCGGGATTGAACACTGTTCCCAAATGTATTTCTATGTAATGTCTCGTTCCCGCTCTCGAAAGGCAACGTCTCCCAGTTATAATTGTAACCTTGGTTCCATGAGAGATGGCATTGCAAGAACCGTCGTGTTCACGCTTGACCAGCTGTGCACCAGTCAAGATTCTTACGCAATTTATTGCTTATTGCTACTTATGCTATTAATATACAGAAATCCCTCGCCACTTCACGAGTGCGTGAGCTGATTTTCTGATCCTACTTTGCTGATTTTCACCTATCGCGGGGATTCTGGTCCACCTTAACTGCAATAAACGAGGAATCACGGTATATGCTATTCTGTCTGTTAGCCAGAGCTACAACAAACGACAATTGGCCAGTTGTCAACTGGCGGTATCCTATAAGGTTTCAGAAGTTATGTGAAGGGGAGGAGTTCGGATCTATCCTGAGAGTTGCCACAACAAAACTAACTCCAGGCTTTGATGCACTTGCAAAAAAAGGAGATCAGCAACACTGTTCCCACTGAAACTGAATGGGTGTTTATCTACTCTTATTAGATTAATACTGTACATTTTGATTTTTTTTTCAACAATAAACTCTGCACATTGATGTTTTGGTGCCTGTTAAAGGCCAAATCTTTTCATTTAATGGTTTTTACATATGTTAGTTCACACCGTCATTCTCTTCTGGGCCCTATGTCAAATTTTAGAAACCATTATGGCCCGAGTCAAAAAGTTCACCCACCCCTGCGTTAAATAAACTCAAAATCTTCATTTAATTCCCAAGGTGCTTCTGTCATGAGGCTGTGTTGTAGAAAGTAAATGCACACAATTATGAAGATGAAAGTTAGTCTTTAATAAATCACAGGTTTGTCCAGAGAACAGCGATCCAACGCAACTTCACCACAGGCAAGACCCGACAACAATGAACAGAAACAAGGGAGTTTAAATGCACATGCAAACAAGTACGATTTATGATACACACCTGAACAGAGAAATCAATCAAATCAACAGCCATGACCACTAGCTAGCTATGAGAAAACGGTGCAGACTGAAAACAAAAGTCCAGATGGTGTGACAAGGACTCAGGCGGGTTAAGATCCATCTACAAACAGGCTGAGGGCGAATCACCAGGCAGTACAGCAATGTCAAGGGCAAGGCAGAGAGAATGGTCATAACAGGCAGTAGGTCAGGATAGGCAGCAAACGACCAGAGTCCAGAATACAGGTAAACAATAAACAAGGGGCAGTCGGCAAGAATCAAACACGGAGAACAATACAGAGTCAGAACACAGGCAGGAATAACACAGGGGCAGAAAACACTCAGAAATGTAGCCGGGGCAAACAAGACTTCGCGTTGATCTGTTGGATGGCCAGGGTTAAATAGTCTGTGGGAATGAGTAACAGGTGTGGGGTGATCAGTCCAGGAAGGTGGGTGTATGGGAATTGTAGTCCAAGTGAGTTAGAACTCTGGAGAGTGCGACCTCCGGTGGTCGCTGGTGGGAACCTCGTTGGCATCTGTGACAGATGGTGTGTGAGTGAGACAGATACTGTATCTAATGTACGTATAACGCTTCTAACGTCATGTTTCAAAAGTGAATTGTTAATGTCATCTCCACCTGAGCAATTCTATTCCTACATATTGTAAGGTAGAAACCAGATGTGCTACAGTACTTTTAAAATCTTGAATGCTAATTGCCCAATCATGTTCTGAAATGGTTTTTTAGAGATCTACTAGTTTTACTCACATAGCAAAGACAGCAGGCACATCTCAACATGTAAATCACATCAGCTGTTTTGCACAAAATATGACCTCTTATTTTAAAAGGTTTTGCAGTATGAGGACCCTTGAAAGTTTGAGTTTTATAAGTAAAGTTACATTATTGACTAACCACATCTGTAGAAAGTAGGAAAAAAAGAATTATAAATTAAAAGATTTGAGGGAGGAGTTAAATCTGCTCAAACCAAAATATTGTGAAGATTAGTGTCTTAGTAATACTGGTGTAACAAAAGGAGGACTCACAGGCAGAGATCCAAATGCTTTGTCTTTAATAAGAGTGGTCGTACAGGACAGAAGGTCAGGGCAAACAGAGATCAAACATAAACAGTAATCCAGGCAGGGGTCAGAAAGGCAGGCAGGCAGACAGATACAGGTACGGTAATCCAGACGAGAGGTCAAGACAGGCAGATAACAATCATAAACGTTAATCCAGGCACAGGTCGGGGCAGGCAGAACAGGATCAATAACAGGTAACAGGCAGAAACGGTAACAGGCAAACAAAACAGGATAATGAACGCTCAGACTGACAACCGAGGCTAATCAAGACTTTGCGGTGAGTGTGTGGGTGAAGCAGTCTTTTATTGTCCAGGTGATGAGTGACAGCTGCAGAGAACAAACAATCTTAATCGGGTCCAACTGGTGTGTGTGATCAGTCCAGTGTACTGCATGATGGGAAATGTAGTGTGTAGTGTAGTGTCAGTATATGTGTGAGCTCCCTCTGGTGGCCAGGGAGGGGAGCGCAGAGCTCATATTCATAACAACTGGTCTCTTAAATACTAAGCATGGTGATATTATAATATATTTCTTCAGATTACAGTCACTGTCCACAATATGCTTGTTTATAACATTTTCTATGTATTTTGTCAATGGTGAGTATTAAATATAACAGTTAGTTTGATGTTTTTTAACCAGAAACTCACGTTGTGAGATATTCATAAAAAAACTCTCAGTAGACTACTTGAGAATGGACATGTAAAAAATCACCTGCTCACCGATCACCTGCTGGTATCTTTTAAAGCCTGTTTAACGTTACTCAAGTATAATAAATGTCGTACCATCTCATTCCGTAACATCAAAAACATTGACTATGCGGCATTTACTGAAGGATTAGCCACCCTCTCCAGTAATAACAATTTAACAACTCTGATGTACTGGTATGCCATTATAATGATGTGGTTCAGTCACTTCTTGACACTCATGCACCATTAAAAACCAGGTCTGTTTCATTTCTTAATTCTCCTCCCTGGTTCACACCAGATTTGCGCAGGCTAAAACCTTGAGGCCGACGCTTGGAAAGACTTTATGTGAAAACCAGACTTGTCATGCACAAGGACATGTACTCTGAGCACATGAAAAACTACAAAACTGCTATTAATTCAGCTAAATCTGACTATTACTCGCACTTGATCTCATCTAGTGAAGGAAACTCAAGAACTCTTTTCTCTGTTTGGAAAGATATCATAAAGCCTCCCGATTCTCTCTCATCACACCTACACTCAGTTGAATTATGTGATGCTTTTTTAACTTCTTTCAATTAAAAAATTGCTAGTATCCACCAGTCTCTGTTGGCTTCTGATTTAGCATGCTCTCCATCTCTTTCAACTTTTACACTGCTATTTAGTTCTACTCTGTCTACCTTTATACTTCCCTCTGAAGGTGAGATAGCCTCACTTATCACAAAATCTAAACCTTCTACACCTCATTTAGACCCTCTCCCAACTAAATTAGTAAAACTCTGTTTGCCATTTCTTTTACATTTCATCACTGAGATTATTAATTCTTCTCTTATTTCTGGTACCGTTCCTTACTTATTCAAATGTGCACTAATAACTCCTGTACTTAAGAAACCAGGTGCGGACCCAAACAATTGTAATAATTTTCGACCCATCAAAAATTCTGGAAAAGGTTGTTGCATCTCAGATACACAATCATCTCTCAACTAACAACCTTTATGAACAATTTCAATCTGGTTTTCGTTCCCACCACAGCACTGAGATGGCACTAGTCAAAATTTCAAATGACCTTTTGATAGCAGCTGACTCAGGACTACTATCTATATTAATTATTCTCGATTTATCTTCAGCATTTGACACTCTCTCTCATCAAATCCTGTTAGACAGCTGCAGTCCATTGGTATCATAGGTACTTCTTTAACTTGGTTTAAATCATATCTCACTGATCGTACCCAATTTGTCCAATTAAGCCAGTTTAGATCCAAACCTGCATCCATCACCACAGGTGTCCCACAGGGATCAGTTCTGGGCCCTTTATTATTTACCATCTATTTACTTCCGCTGGGTAACATTTTTAGGAAACATGGAATTCACTTTCACTGCTATGCCGACGATACACAACTCTATCTATCCTCCAAACCTCTACCAGGAACACATTGGTATTTTTATACCTTAAACACAATTCTTCTTGTCCAGTAATGCTTAGACAGGCTATTAATTCAATGTCACACACTAATCAATAATATCAAGAATTAAAATATAATCATGAAATAAAAGAAAACATAATTTATGGAATTTCCATCAATATATTTACAACCAATATTAATATCAAAGAACAAACAAAAAAACAAAAACAAAAGAAAATCACATAAAAATAAATCAAACTCAATTATTTACAATTATTAATTAGTTGTCGTCTCGACATCAAAGTCATTCACAATAATGCTCAATTTCCAGCATTTAAAGTCTTTTAACTTTTTGTACCCAACATCAGATTTTACAACACTATTAACAACTTTTTTTTTCACAATCTTTACTCTTTTTTTTATGAGCATAGTCCTGTAATGGTGTAATCACTCCATTTTACCATGCTGCACAAGAGTCCTTAATAGTCAATAGACAAGAGGTGCTTCCTTGTAAACAGTCCAATGGTGGAGAGAAAAAAAATAAATCAAAGTCCTCTTTTTATTTTATTTTTACAAAAATGTCTCTTCCAAATCAAGACAGTCTTTTCATTTACTCCCACAAGAAAAAAAGAGAAGAGAATACAAGAGGTTCTCCAACAAGAAAAAGATTGCAGCAATATCAAAAATGAAATTTCCATTGAATTCAAAAAGTGATCACTCTCTCAATAGTCTCAATATCTGGTCACAGTCCATTGTTTTTGTTTCCGTTTATTTCAACAGTCTCTCATTCTGATTAATAAACAGTTTTTGAGTAGTGTGCTGTATAGTGGCATTTCATGCCCACAACACAGGCCAAAGGGGGGTGTTTACAATGTCCATGTGATAGTGCACTTCACAGTTAATAGCATGCATAGGAGGGCTGGTAGTAACAATGTGGTGCTGTTAGCCAGGGTGTCACAGCTGTCATCCCACTAGATGCAAAGTTGGGATAGGGGTTATTGTCCACCATCTGCGCATTGTAGCATGATGGGGTCCCAAGAGTGTTATATGTAAACTTTCTTGGTGGCCGTCGTTTCCTCCTGGTAAACTGATACTCATTTTCCTGCTCTGAAGTCCTGTCCTGAAACTGAAGCACTTCGGTTGTTCTGTTAACAGGTAAGTCTTGCACCAACGGGTCAGCAATTGGTTCACTTTCAAAATGTTCTTCTGCTATTGCAGGTGCAGGCACAACCTCTATCGCTGGCTCAGCTGAAGGTGATTGTGGTCTTTGTTCTGACCGTGTAGAGCTAGGTCGAGGGTCACAAGGTACTGGGTGTGTTGATAAACCATCTCTTTTTCCCATGGAATCACTGATTTCTTGCGATCTTATCTGATAAGGCTCTACTTGGTAGTAGTAGTCATCTTCACTTTCATCACTGCCCTCTGACTCACACTCTCTCCTCGTGGTGGGCTGAGTTCTGCTGTTTCTTGGCTGATACCCTTGTTTTGGTTTGGTGTTTTGAGTTGGTATGATGTTAAGAGGTAGATGGTCACATGGAAGAAGAAGGTTTTGATGTAGGACTCTTGATCTACCTTTACTCTGTTCAGGTTTCACTTCATAAATTGGTGCGTCATTTGCCACCTGCCGTGTCACAACGTGAACTTCATCCTCCCAGTAATTCCGCAGTTTCCCAGTCCCACCTCTAGGAGTCAAGTTTTTCACAAGTACCCTGCTTCCCAGGGTCAGGTCTGTGCACCTCACCTTTTGGTCATAGTTTCTTTTGCTCATAGTTTCTTTGACAGTTTCTCCTGTCAGCATACTTGTTTGCCTGTTCTCTCGCTATCTCACAAGCTTCTTGCATTCCTTTCGTCCACCGTTCCATATACTCACTGTAACTCTGTGAGTTATTATCAGAGTTGAGTCCGAAGAGAGCATCAATGGGCAGCCTTGGAGAGCGACCAAACAGCAATTGAAAATGTGAGAACCCAGTCACGTCACATCTTGTGCAGTTGTAAGCAAAGATTAATTTGTTAAGTGCATCCTTCCAATTAGATTTTTGTCTGTCAGTTAGGGTTTCCAGAATTTGGAGTAAGGTCCGGTTGAATCTTTCCACCTGCCCATTCCCTTGGGGGTGGTCCTTGAGCTAGCCACACCACTGTACTTCTTGAGGTGGGTGAGCAGCTGGTTTTCGAATTCCCCCCCTTGGTCATGGTGAATTCTGGAGGGAAACCCAAACTTCAGAGCGAAATCATTGAATAACCGGTCAGCCACCGTTTTTGCTGATTTTGAAGTTGTGGCATAGGCCAGTGCAAATCGAGTGAAGTGGTCAACGATTACCAAGATGTACTCGTAGCCCCCTTTGCATTTGTCTAGTTCTCAGGACATAATTTTCGATGTCTTTCTGCATATAGGGCCAGAAGAAACGATCCCGGATGAGGCTTGTGGTGCGGTCAATGCCCTGATGACCCATCTCATCATGAAGTTCCCTTAACACAGTTGGTTTTAACTGAACTGGTAAGATCAGCTGTCTCCTTTGAGATGTCTGGCGGAACAGAATGCCATTTTCATCCAGCTTCAACTTATCCCATTCCCTCAAAAGAACTTTCGATAGCGAATTCACAGAACGCCAATGTTGGGGAGGTCTAGATCCTGTTTGTAAGTGTTCATCGATTTCTCTAATGTCCTTGTCATCTTTTTGTGCTTGTCTAATTTCCTCCCTTGACAAAGGTTTAAAAAGTCTCTCACTTTCCTCCACACATGGTCGGACACTCTGACAAGCTCCAGCAAGGGCCAAACCTGAGTTATTTTTTTATTACAGCTCCCATACAGTCAGATGAGAACTCCTCAGTACATTCTTTAATGTCCAGATCTGCCGGCATTCTGGAAAGTGAGTCTGCATCGATGTTTTCTTTACCTGGACGGTAGCGGATGGTAAAGTGGAAGTCTGCGAGCTCTGAAACCCACCTACATCCAGTGGTGTTCAGCTTAGCCGAGATAAGGACATAGGTCAACGGGTTGTTATCACTGAATACTGTAAAGGTTGGTGCATAATACAGATAGTCTCTGAATTTCTCAGTTACAGCCCATTTTAACGCCAAAAACTCCAACTTCCCACTTTTTATGTGGTAGTTTTTCTCCGCTGCAGTCAATTTTTGGGAACCGTAGGCAATAACTCTTAACTTGCCACCCTGTTCTTGATATAGAACGGCGCCCAGTCCTTGGTTGGATGCATCTGTATGAAGAATAAATGGTTGAGAGAAGTCGGGAAACCCTAAAACTGGAGGCTGAACCAGACAGTCGATCAGCTTCTCAAGTATCTCCTGATCGGTTTGCTCGACAGCACCACATAATTCCGTTTGCTGTTTCTCACTGGGCGTTTTTCTTTTCTCTGTGGCTCATTACTGTCACCCTTTAGCAGGTCGTACAGAGGACAGGCTATCCGAGAGAAGTCTGATGTATTGCCGATAATAACTGAGTAGACCCAGAATCTTGCGCAGTTCTCCCACCGTGCTCTGTCTTTTTTCCTTAAGCGCTGTTACAGCAACTGTATCTGCAGGATCAATACGACTGCCTTCTGCTGAGACAATTCTACCCAGATAGCGTACCTCTCTCCTGAACAGCTCGCACTTTCTCGGTTTCAACTTGACTCCATGGGATTGCAAATGTTGCAGCACACTCCTTACCGCTTCCACTTGTCCCTCAAAAGACTCATTGAAGACCAGGATATCATCTAAATAAGGTATGCAGATTTTATCTCTCAACCCCTCCAAACTTTCCTCCATAAACCGTTGAAATGCTACATGTGCGTTCATAAGGCCGAAGGGGATCCGAATCCATTCGTAGAGGCCCCACGGTGTTGTGAATGCAGTCAAGTACCTGCTCTCTGGGGACATGAAACCTTGGTGATACGCCTTCCCCTGGTCCAATAGGGAGAACCATGTGTTACCTCCCAGACCATCAAGGATATCCTGAACCCTGGGTATTGGCTGGCGATCAGGAATCGTTTTGCTGTTCAGGCCCCTATAGTCGATGCACAATCTGAGGCTGCCATATTTTTCGGACACAGACAATTGGGGACGAGTAAGGTGAATGAGACTTGAGACACCCACTCTTGAGCAATCAGATCATGCAAGAAGTCCTTCATTTCCTGATATAATGGTTTAGGGACTGATGTATATGTGCGGGCAACAGGCGTGTCATCGTTTAAGGAAATACCCAGTTGTAAACTTGGAACACAACCAATATCATCATCCGACCTTGAGAAAGCATGACATTCTTCACGCAACATCTGCTTCACTTGCTCTTGTTGGGGCAGAGTTAAATGGCTCACGTCGACTGGAGGGTCCCATAAATCCTCTTTGACCTCTCCACTAGTTGTTTCTGGCAGGACCTGGGTGACAGAAGCCACTGCCACACAAGGTGGGTTTGTCGTTGGTAATACAGACTTAACCGGCTGCACTGTTCCTAGTTCTGATCTGCCGTGGAGGATGATGTCATGTTCCGTTCCATTCTGCACACTGATAGTGATTACTGGACGGGTTCCCTTTTTCAGCGTGAGGGGAGTATCAAACAGCTCAAGACCATCAGGGTATGTTGGGTTAATGGGTGGTTCAAACAGCAGCACACTATCTTGTCTCACATAAGGCATTTTCACCTGACACTGAATATGCATAACAGTGTGTTTCCGTATATTCACAGGTTCCTTCATCGTTCTCACTGAATACTCACTGAGGCTCTCCGCAGTCACCAAATTTATGAATGTCTGGACTCTATTTTTCTTTATGCTTGGGAAAGCGTTTCTGACAGTTCGGTACAGAGATGCATTTGTCACACCATGAGGTCCATTTCTTTCACTCTTTTTCATTATTTGTTCTATCACATTATACCCAATGATAGGTCTGTACAGTTCTTGGTCCTTCAAAACAAGCACAGGAATGCTCAACTCTTTTTAACCATTTACCTGTGATGCCAGCTTGAAGGTCATTTCAACCCATCCACTATATGGCATGTTTGTTCCATTGGCTGCCACCAGACGCAAACTGTCTGGTGCTTTAGTTGCCTCAGAAATGTTTCTCAGTGTGGTCTCAAGTGCATGTTTGGCTTTCCACTGTTGATCTATAATGCACACTTGGGAGCCTGTGTCCCATAATGCTTCTGTCTTTTTCCCTTGTAAATAACAGGTCACGAGACATTGTTTACCCACTAAAGACATGCCAGCAGAATGTTGGTTAACCTAGCAACCGGCAGTTAAAATGCAATCAAGTGACTGGAATTCACGCTGTCTCTGCTTCTCATATTTTTGGGACTCCTCCACGGCTCGGGTCACACCCTGTCCCTTGGGGGCAACCCACTCCCGTTTAATGGAGCTCCTGGCTGAGATCTGGTACCTTTACTCCGACAGCCAGCTGAGAAGTGTTCGCTGCTGCCACAATGATAACAATGGGTGCAAGGTTCCTCTGCCTTACTCGAGACGGACGGGGTTGACGGAACTGGTGAGGGTACTGTTGTGTTGGTACCATATACTGCTGGGGATAATGTTGTGGGGCTGCAAAACTTGAAGGTTGAGTTGGATAACTGATAGACATAGGATAATGCTGAGGATAAGGATACCCATATGGCTGGAGCGAATGTTGTTGTGGACCAGAGGATAACTGAGCTTGGTTTTCAGGAGGAAGAGGTAAGTTCTGCTCTCTCACCTGTTTTTGGCTTTGTGGGAACTGGTACGGAGACATGTATGGACCTGCCTGTGGTTGATATGTAGCTGCCTCTGGTTTCCAAGTCTGATGTTCTTTGACTTGGGTCCATCCAGGTGTCATGCTCTGGGGTGGGAACTTCTGCTGTGAGAGCACTGCCGATGCCGGTTCTTTGTTCTGAACTGCAAAACACTGCTGAGGAACAGGTAAGGGTTGTTGGATAGTTGCAGACTTTTCAGCTGTGACATTAAATCAAACTTTGTTTGTACTGGAATGATTGCTCAGGGACAGTCTCGTTTAGTTGTACAGCATGAACAGCACGACTCTTTTCACATTTTTGTTTACTTTGTCTTTCCGTCTCATTGGAACAAGCGACATTGAGTTTTTCTAACAACACTTCATCTGGAACGGCCGAATCTGACAGGTATGGTTGAAGGTCACTCTGAATTCGATCGTTTTGCAATCCAGTCAAGACAGTGTGCAGAAACATATTCTGTACTAAAGCCGGATCATATTTTAACCCTGAGTCATCCTCCTGAGAAGCAAACAGAATTTTTTGTCTAAGATCAATGACTCGTATTAGGAAGGTTTGTGGTGTTTCTCTTACACGTTGAGCTTCTGTGGTAAGCTGATTGTATAGTTCAGTAGCATTTTTCTCTTGATAATGTGAGCGAAGTATTCGTCTCAGCATTGAGAGTGTCAATCCTGCCTTTCCCTCAAGATAGCTCCGCAGCTGAAGCCCTGGTGTGACAGCTCTGATGACAGAATCTATTATTTCTGGTTCTGAATAGCCCTTCTTGAGTCCACTTTCTATCTGGCGGGCCAAACTGGAGAATGAAAGCCGATCCTTCTGTCCTGGATCTCCAATCAGACCAGAAAAGCTGAAATGTTTCTGCCAGGCTGAGGTACCTTGTCTCTGTAATGTGTGTGTAGAGTAAACCGGGCCATAGTCTGCACATGTCTGCTGATCTCATGCATTCTGTGGTATGGTGGAACTAATGTGCATGGTAGAAAATAACTCAGTTGCGCTCTTTCTACTTCCTTGCATTGCTCGCTGTCTACTTTCTTCTCTCTCTGGTTCAGAAACATTAGATGTGATTCCCATGAGCTCACTCAGTTTATCATTACCGTATTTTCCCGCATATAATCCGCAGACGCAGATAATCCGCACCCTCATATATCCCGCGGGTTTTGGGGGTTTGTGTAAAAAATAGTTGGTATAATCCGCACCCTCAGATGTCCCGCACCCATGATGAATTTTTTTTGTGCAAGTTCATGATTCGAATTTCGAATGTCAATTATCCATAACTGTTCAGGCTCGGTACACAGTACTTGTGCGCGAAATAAAAAAAAGAAAAAGAAAAACACAAGTCAAAATCAGAAGAAGAAAAAGACAGTCTCTCCCCCTGGAAGCGTGTTGATCGGATGAGAAGAGCACGCAATCATGGCAGCACAGCCAATCACGTCTTATTGCATGATTGACAGGTCAGACAGCCTATCAGAGCCAGCTATCAGAGTGATAGACAGCCAATCACGTCTTCTTGCATGATTGACAGGTCAGACAGCCTATCAGCACCAGCTGTAAGACTGACAGTACAGAGGCCAGACAACCCGTGCAAGAAAGAAAAACAGAAAGAAAATACAGCAATTTTTTTTATATTGAAATATTATTACGTGTAAAAAATTGGTGATATAGTCCGCACCCTTATATATATTATTTATACTCATATTTATCTGTTTACTGTGATATATTTAACACGTTCATGACGCGACTGTATATCCAACCGCTGTTATTCAGTTCATATTGTGTATATCCGTCCAGATAGCCTATGTAAGTGTGTTCAGAGGCGAGTCATGCGAAGTGTATTTCATATGCATGTTTAGCGCCATTTTACCGTGATGTTGAGAACATTCATCTGTATTGTATACTGAGGTGAATTTATGTTATTGTATGCCAGTGCTTCTCAATTATTTTCTGTCACGCCCCTCCTAAGATGAGGCAGTGGCATAGCCACGGGGCCTGGGCCCCCTCATTTACATGTCCGGCCCCCTCAGATTTTCAATAAGTCAAAATGAAGTGAAGAATTCATTATAAATCCCAGACATTGGGACACTCTTGTATTTGACTCCACATTACACATCAAGTTATGAGCTACATCAATTGAGTAAATTATTTATTATGGCAATATTTTATTTGATTAATATTTATACAAACATACAAAAGATAAGAATGTGTGCAACAGGTTCTATTCCATGTTCATGTTTATAGCCTATGGCAGCAGAATAATCACACCAGTGAAAGTTACAAACAGTTTGTTACAGTGCTCTAAGTTCACAAAATAAGAACGAGTTTAACTTCTACAAATAAGATACAAATGAGAGTAAATGGAAATAATGTAGACTCGTGCCAGTTTAGTACGTTTATCTTAATTACTGTGAATGTCTGTAATCATTAATATCTGTAATCAATATCTCGAATAAAAACAGTTGTGGTTTGTCGTTTAAGATCTAATTACCTTTTCTCAACGTAGAGATTTCAATAAGCATCGACTGGGATTTTCAGTTTCACGCGGTACACGCATGCGTAAAACTCTCATGAATATTCATGTTAGCTCCGCCCAGTGAAACTGAAAATCTCGTAACACCGGTTCAAATCGAGCAGTGTTGATCTGTTTGCCAGCAAGAGTTTAAAGTCATCTGAAATCGGAAGGATCCTAAAAACAGTAAGTAGACTCATTTAACTGAATCATTACCTGATTCCTGTAAAAAGAAACTGACCAAAAGAAACGACATACACAATTTACTATCAGTTTCGTTTCACTGCAGCATGAACATTTCAGATCAGCACAGATTGCTGCAATAAATATACGAATAGGTTCATGTGTAATACCACATATTATACTTTAAAAATACCTGAAATTGCTTGATGAACAAAGACAAATCATGCATAATATGCAATTGGGATGCATAATAATATTTATTTTTGTTTGTTTCTTCTCCGTGATTCTGGACTTCCTCATATTTCGTAGGCGTGGCTGAATAAGATTCTTTTCTCAACCTGTCCTCATAATGAGAGAAATCGTGTGTGTGTGCGTATTGGAGAGAATGAGAGAGAGAGAGAGCGAGAGAGAGAGCGAGAGAGAGAAAGTGTGTCACTTTATTGATCAATGTCTTGCCGCTGATCTTCAGTGATTCAGTTCAATCACAATCAGAAATGAGTTTATATGTTTAGTTGTTATTGGTGAAGTAAGTGTTACATTTTCTTCTCCTGATGCAGAACGGCAGCGGCTGAAAAGTTTGCATTTCCTTATTTCAATTTTGGTCTGAAATGGCCTTTTCATTTGCCCCAAAATATAACTTTTTGTTATGTATTATAACAAGCCCAGGTCAGAAAAAGTAACACAAAAGTACCTTATCGCATGAACCGTTGCCTTTTAAGGTAGTAACACAATATTGTAATGCATTACTTTTCAAAGTATCTTTACCCAACACTGCCTACAATACAAACTTATATGACAGTTGAGTAATTTCAAGGCATTGCAATTTTTTTATAGACTCACCAGATGGCATTAAAGCTCAACTTCTGATCTGACAACTGTGAATATCATTATAAAAGTATTGATCAAACCTCTATCTATAACGTCACTGGTGTGATTTCTTCTTTTCTGTGTTTTGTCCAGCATGGATCCAGTGGGAGTGAATTCAATAGAGACCGCAGCTCTAGGGAGACCCTTCCAGCTGGGTATGCTGTACGACTGCAGGAGAGATGCGCTTGTACCAGGTGATCAACCCAAATCTGTCAAGCCTTGAATGAATAACTAGAGTAAAATTACATAATCTATTATTTATAAGATTTTAGTAAAGAACATACAATAATATAAAAAATAATTGGCAATGTTAAAGTATTACCTTGAGCTTGCAGAAAACGTCTCAGGTTACATATGTAACCCTGGTTCCCTGAAGGGGAACGAGACACTGCGTCAAAGCGCTAGGGGAAATACCCGGGCGTCAGTCATGTGAAGATGTGTGCAACCATTGAGATAAGAACGCGTGTGAATGCGCGTCGCGGGTCAGTGACGTCATGAACAGCATAAGAGCGCGCCGAAACCCAGAAGCGCCAGCTAGAGAATGTCTGAAGCGGGTCCGGAGGCGCAAGGAGCTAAGGCAGAGATACAGCATCTCGTTTCCCTTCAGGGAAGCAGGGTTACATACGTAACCCGAGACGTTCCCTTACATGGGAAGAGGGGACAGGGGACAGGGGACAGCCCTGCCACAAATCTTTGCTGCAGGAACTCCAGCACTTTGACAATCTGACAGGTAACTGGGTTCACCTGCCTTTCGCTACACCAGGAACTGAAGACTTTCCACTTCATGGCGTAAAGTTTCATCGTGGAGGGAGCTGAAGAATGGTCTCTACAACCTCGGTTCAGAGACTGGCGTCAAGGAACTGGGCCCCCTCAGGGGCCAGACCTTCAGCTTCAACAGTTCTGGGCGGGGGTGGAGAACGCAACCCTCCGCCTGGGACAGAAGGTCCCTCCTGATCTGAATCTCCCAGGGGACTCTGTCGAGGAGGGACACTAGGTCCGAAAACCAAATCCTGCTGGGCCAGTGGGGGGCCACCAGCGTGAGGCAGACCCTGTCCCGACGAACTTTGTCCAGAACTCCCGGGAGCAGAGCAATTGGGGGAAATGCATACAGGTGCAGCCTTGGCCACGCATGCACCATGGCATCCCGCCCTATTAGAGAGAACCACAGAGGGCAATGAGAGTTCTCGACAGAGGCAAACAGGTCCACCTGTGCCTGCCTGTATCTCTTCCAAATCTGCTCCTCCACCTCGGGGGGGAGTTGTCATTCCCCGGGCCTCGGCCCCTGTCTCGACAGGATGGCTGCTCCCACATTCTGGACTCCAGGGATGTAGGCTGCCCTGAGACAGAGCACCTTCCCTTGGGCCCAGAGGAGGACGTGCCGTGCCAACTTGTACATTGGACGCAAAAGCAGGCCGCCCTGATGGTTGATATACGCGACCACCGACCTACTGTCGGTGAAAACAGTGACATGGCAGTCGCGAAGGTCCAAGAGGAATGCGCGCAGTGCTCTGCAGACTGCCAGCAACTCCCGCAGGTTTATGGCCTGCGAGTCCCAAATGACTCCCAAGAAAGTGGTTCTCTGAACAGGAAAAAGCACACTCTTCTTGGTGTTCAGCCTTAACCCCAGCTCCCTCATGTGCTGCTAGCTGCGATGACTGGGCTAACACTAGCCAATCGTCTATATATAGTTCAGGACACGAATGCCCCGGGAGCATAGAAGGGCCAACGCAGTGTCCACAACCTTTGTGAACGTGCAGGGTGAGAGTGATAGCCTGAACGGAAGTACCCGATACTGGTACGTCTTCCCCCCCCAAAGGTGAACCGAAGGTACTTCCTGTGTTGTGGAAGGATGGAGATGTGGAAGTATGCGTCTTTGAGGTTGATCGTGATGAACCAGTCCTCATACCTGATATGCGTCACGATCTGTTTGAGCGTCAGCATTTTGAACTTGAGACGCCTGACTGTGCAATTTAGAAGACGCATATCTAGAATGGGCCGCAACCCTCCATCCTTCTTTGGAACTATGAAGTACCGGCTGTAGAAACCGGACTGTTTGTCTGTGAGGGGTATATACTCGATGGTCTCTTTCCGCAGTAGAGTGCTTACTTCTTGTTCCATAACCAGAGCCTGCTGGGGGCCTACCAGTGACGGTAGGACCCCCGAGAAAAGAGGTGGTGAAGCCTCGAACTGAATGGTATACCCGAAGGTTACTGTGCGCAGGACCCATTGAGAGACGCCCGGCAGACCATGCGGCCTGGGACTCTACTAAGGGAACCAGCCTCTCGAGGCTGGCCTCTGGTGCTGTGAGCAGCGCCACCATAAGGCCGGGGTTTCCGGAAACCACTCGGGTGGAATGCTCTAGGAGCCTCCTTGGAGGGGGCAGCTCTCCCATGCCAGACTCCCTCAAAAGCCGTCCACGGGAGGAGCTGTCTCGTTGCGGCTGTCTTATGGTGTCAGGGCCACTTGCTCTTAGCCTTCTTGGCGTCCAGGAAAGTCCTTAGATCTGTCCTTTTGCCAGAAGGCCGAACCTGAGAGTGTCAACCCGACCCCCCGGGTTTTATGGGGGGTAAACGGGCGGCAACACTCTCTTTCTGCGTGGCCCGATATGAGGAGCTGTGAGGCCGCCAGCCACGAAGGGCAGCGGGGAAGGACTCTATCTGACAGGGGAAGGATATCTGACAGGTTGAGCCAAAAATGTATCTCCGTGGCCACCAGAGCCGCCATGGAGCAGCCGAGTAGGCTGTCTCCCTAGTGGCCCGTAGAGACAAATCCATGGCCCGGCGCAGCTCTGCCACTGCTTCCGGGCCAATGCCGCTGCCCTGGTCGAGGTCGCCCAGCAACTCTGCCTGGTATGCCTGCAGCAGTGCCGAGGTGTGAAGGCACGCCGCAGCCTGCCTTGAGGCGGAGAATGCCGGGGCTTTGAGGGAGGATGCCGATTGGGGTACGAGGTATCCCGCAAGAGCCTCGTCCACCTTCGGCATCCCGCCATAGCCATGGGGCTGAATTCCGACAAGAGTAGCATACATAGCACTGCGGTGTATGCACCATGTCGGAGGCTGGCCTTCTCCATGATCTCGACACCTCGGTGTGGAGATCACGGAAGAAAGGTAGTGCCTGGCGATGTTTGATGATGCGAACTGGTAGGTAGCGCTCGTCCAATTTGCTCTGCCAGGGACGCGTGCTCCCGAATCCTGACTGGGACCGGACTCATCCCGAGGGGGCTGAGATGCGGGAAGATCCGTCTCTAGACCCTTTGAGAGGTCCATCTGCGACCCCCAGGAGCGCAAACGCCGCTGAGCCTCAGCTACAGCGAGTCCCGAGCCCTGGGGAACGCGAGCCTGAGTGCCGTCATTACACGTCATTGAACCTCTCGCAGTCCTCACAGCCAGCGCCCTCGAGCGCTGACCAAGCATGCTCTGCTCCCAAACAGACGACGCACAGATTGTGAGTATCCCTGCCCGTAATGAAATGTGGACAGGGAAAAACACACGGTCTAAATGTCTGTTCACTCGCCATATTTTCACAAACACACACTCCAGTCCCTAATTTTTTAACTAAAAGGTGTTGTTAACACAATCACACTTTCTCACTCTCTCAGCTACACACAACACGCTGAAGACATTCAAAGCTGGCGCTTCCGGGTTTCGGCGCGCTCTTATGCTGTTCATGACGTCACTGACCCGCCACGCGCATTCACACACGTTCTTCTCTCATTGGTTGCACACATCTTAACGTGACTGACAAAGGGTATTTCCCCTAGCGCTTTGACGCAGCTCGAGTTCCCATGAAAGGGAACCGCTATATAAAATAAATGCATGTATGATTTTTTTTTTTTTTCCGTCTGCTTGTTGTTTTATTTGCTGTGGATTCTATTAAAGACTGTTTGCATCTGATTCTTCATCGTTGATATTTGATATTTTTAGTTTGTTTATTTGTTTATTTCTGATTTTCATTAATCATTTATTTTATTCTCCTTTTGCTCTGATTTAAATTATTTAAACTTGTCTGTAGCTCTGAATGATGATATATTGCATTAACATGATAATCCACAGATGTTTCTTATATTTAGTGATTCATCTGTCATTTATGTAAATAAATATAAAGGGAATAAATTGTCCAATGGGGAAAAGAAACAAAAAGAATGTGATGTTGTTCTGCTGGGAGTAAATGTCATTGTTACTAATGTAATCCCTGTTCACTGAAGGAGGGAAAGGAGACATTGCTTCGTCTGACCCATTGGCTGATTGAATTGCTGTTTTAATGAAAGCATAAAATATTTAAACATGAATTACCAGGTTTCTCATTACAGGAATCAGACTTTGGACGCAAGATCAACTGCAGGGAAACATCAACACAAAACCCCAAATCAACACAGATTTCACAGTCACAGCTTCAGACTCAATTGAAGAAAAATCCAGATTGCTGAATATTGACGGTTGTCTGAAACTGAGTCTTTTTGGTGGACTCGTCAATGTAAGTGGAGCTGCCAAATATCTCAAAGACACAAAGAAATCATTCAATCAACAGAGACTGACATTACATTATCATTCAACCACTAAATTTGAAGAACTGATCATAAACCTCTTTGCTTCTGGAGACATGGCTCACTATGACAATGATGTAGCCACACATGTAGTGACAGCTGTGCTTTACGGAGCAGACGCCTGCTTTGTGTTTGATAGAGAAGTTTCATCAGATGAGGATAAAATGGAGATTGCTGGAGATGTAAAGGCTGTCTTGAAGGAGCTAAAAGGCATTTCGTCTGGAAGCATTGGTGCAAGTATGAAACTGGATGACAATCAGAAGACCGCTGGCCAAAAATTCAGCTGTACATTTCATGGCGACTTCCAGCTCCCATCTAATCCAACCTCTTTTGAAGATGCTATGAAGGTTTTTGAGGATCTTCCCAAACTGCAGGGAGAAAACAAAGAGTTTGCGGTTCCTCTGAGTTTGGCTTTATCCTTTGGACAAACTCTTTTCGCAAGCTGTAATGTTTCAGCATGAAATCAGCACAGGTTTAAGCTCAGATATTGAATCTGTAATTGAGAGTTTAAGTACGATTGAGATGAAATGCAGTGATCTTCTGTCAGATACGCCTGCTCTGACATTTACTGCATTTCATGATAAAATCAGTGACATGAAGAAAAACTGCTACCAGTACCGATTGAGTCTCATGAAGAAACTCGGCTCTCTCTTACCAAAGATCCGTGGAAAATTCATAGAGGATACAGAATTGATCGATCTTCTACGTGATCATGAGGAATCTCCATTTGAGAGAAACGCTCTTGAAAAATGGCTGATAGAGAAAGAGGAAGAATCTGAAATCATTAAAGCATTGCTCACACAACTGAAAAAGTTAGGAGCAACGGTAGAAATCAACCTCAATAAAACTTTAATGGATCTAGAAGTTAAACATTTGGTCAGCTACACTTTCACATCATTGAGCTGCTCAGATCTGCTTCTTTCTGAACAAAAGACCTTCCTAAGTTCTTCAAGAAAAGGAAAAAATGAAGAGAAAAGCTCTGAATCCGAACACAAGACTTGGCTCATGCCTGACGTCCAAAAGACTATGAGGAACAACTTGAGAGTATTTAAAACCTTAAAAGGTAGCAAATCAGCCAAATTTATTGTTTCATCAAAAGACATGGCAAATAATCCAGGTTCCTGCATTCTGCTGTATGAAAATGAATCTAATGAAGCTGTTTGCTTCACTCCTCCATCAAAACCAGACTGTCCAATCAATGAAGATGTCAGATATAGCCAAGTGGTTTTAAAAGTGTCTCCACCGTGTCCTGATACAGAGCAGCTCAAATTACTGTACAAAATGAAGGAAGAGAAAGACTGGAAATCTCAAACTGTGTCAAAGAATCAGAATACAGTTACTCTGACTGATCTCAGACCTGATACTGAGTACAATATTAAATGTGCAGCAGTAGGAAAACTCGACTACACCGTAGAGAGCGATGTGACGCATCTCACAGTCATAAACCAGAATCTCATCAAGGCCAAAGAGTCTGCTATTGAAACTCTAAACTGGACTGAAAACAAGTGCCGTGGACTTTTGGAAAAAAACAGGGAAACAACTTTTAGTGCATTTCATAAGAAAATACAAGATATGCAGCAAAACTGCCGAATGTACCGACAAGATTTCAGTGACCGAATGAAGTCTGTGATTCAGTCAGTGAAAGTGTGTGAGAAAGAGTCGTGTGCTCTGAAAGATCTTCTGCAAGCTCATGATGAATCTCCATTCAGTGAAAAGAGTCTGAAAGACTGGATCACAGTGAAAGAAGAAGAACTGAACACAGTGAACGAGTTTCTTCGGCAGTTACTGGACTTTGGAGCCGAAGAGAACGGGAGCTTGGACTCATATTTGTCAGATATTCAGGTGGAGAATGTGTTTTGTTACACTTTCAGTTCTCTTGATCAGCCAGATGAGTTTCTTAATGAGCAGGAAAATTACAGGAATCCTCAAATGATGAGAAAACCAGAGAAGAAACCTGATGTGGCGTCTCAATCATGGCTCACTGGAAGCATCAGGGAGAAAATGAGAGAACATCTGAAAACATTTAAAGAGTTGATGACGTCACGTAAGAGTCAAAGCACTAAATTCATGGTTTCCATAAAAGAGCCTGACAAGCATCCAGGTTCCTGCATTCTGCTGTATGAAAATGGATGTAATGAAGGTGTTTGCTTCACTTCTCCATCAAAACCAGACTGTCCAATCATTGAAGATGTCAGATATAGGCAAATGGTTTTAAAAGTGTCTCCACCGTGTCCTGATACAGAGGAGATCAAATTACTGTACAAAATGAAGGAAGAGAAAGACTGGAAATCTCAAACTGTGTCAAAGAACCAGAATACAGTTACTCTGACTGATCTCAGACCTGATACTGAGTACAATATTAAATGTGTATCAGTGGGCAAACTCGACTACACCAGTGAATCTGATGTGACCACAGTTTTCACAAAGGTAAGATGCTTGTTCAGGAAATATCAGCTATATAATTTTACCACGTCATTAAACACTGTTATTTTCATCTTGAAGCATTTTCACACGACTCAACATACACAACACAATTACTAGTCTGATGTTCTCATGAATATTATTGCGGATCCCATTAAAGGACCATTTTAGGTTGATACTGTAGAATATAAAGGTAACAAGGTAATCTAGAGATGTCACTCAGATGCTTGCATGTGGGATTCAATGAACTAACAAAGAACCTAATGGCATAAGTATACAAAACAGAAAGATTTAAAACCAAAATCATTCCAACAGTTCCAATCTGATATTACGCATGTAAGAGTAAACTGAAAAATGAAACCTAATGAGTAAAGTTTGTAAACAAACTTTGAAATTGGCTTGAGAAAGCCTAGCCGTAAAGATTAAAGTAATAAAACTGGTATGTCACTAGCAAGATTTAGTATAAATTACAAGGTGTAAGGTGTAACATGAATTAGCATGTCGTTAGCAAGATTTTACATGAATTATCACGTCACTAGCAAGATTTAATATGATCTAGCTTGTCGACAGCAAGATTGAACATGAATAAGCATGTTGCAAGCAAGAGTACATTTAGTATGTATTAGCATGTTGCTAACAAGATTTAGAATGAATTACCATGTCGCTAGCAAGATTTAACATGAATTACTGTGTCGCTAGCAAGATTTAGTATTGACTAACATCTCGCTAGCAAGATTTAGGGATAACAAGCATGAGGCTAGACAGATTTAGCACTAACTAGCATGTCGTTAACAAGATTCACGTCGGTATTAAGAATTGGCACTAATTTATATTCGTTAGCAAGATTTAGAGGCTATAATCATGTCGCTAACAAGATTTACTACGAACTAGCATGTCGATATTAAGAATTAATGTTAATTAACATTTAGTTTGCAAGATTTAGAGGGAATTAACATGTCGCTAGTAGGAATTAGCACTAACTAGCATGTTGCTAGCAAGATTTACCACTATTTAGCATTTCGCTAGTAAAAAAAAAAGTGGCAATTAACATGTCACTAGCAAGATTTACCACTAACTAGTATGTCAATAGCAAGATTTAAGGATAAACAGAATTTCGCTAATATGATTTAACATTAATTAACGCTTAGCTAATCACTATTAGCATGTAGCTGTTCACTGCTAGCATGTGTAGCATGTTAGAAATCTTGTTTTCTAGCATGAGTCAATAGAGCCAACTCCCATGTCTCTATGACGTTTTGATACAGCGATATAGGTCTGGCTAAACGGTTGCTAGGGTACTCGAGTTGCTAAGGAGTGGCTTGGCAGCTTGCCAGTGATATTACTCCAAAGGCTGCTTGTCACAATTAATTGACATAAACCAAACACAACGCCTCTAAGACATTCAGAACTGAAGATATCTTGCTTTGCATTGGGTTGCTAGGGTGCCCAACAATGGTTGCTAGGGCATGGCTAGCAAGTGTTGAAGAGTTTTCTGCCCAAGTCCAACGAGCCCACCCTCAATTTTCTATGACATTTTTATCCAGAGATAGAAGTCAATCTATTTGAATGGAAGTCTATGGGATGGGTTGCTAAGGTGCTCTAAATGGTTACTAGGGCGTGGCTTAATAGCTTCCCATTGATCCTGAGACACTCATTGGTCGCCTGAGTAGAATGAGCCCTCCCCCTTGTCTCTGTGATGCTGTGCTGAAGAGATATGTTCAATTCAAAATCCCTATGCATTTTGCCATAGTAGATGGTGTTTCATGGGACGTCCTTCCCCATTCATCTCTATGGGGAAATTTGGGCAGCTCTAGCACCCCAGGGGTGCAACTTTCACCCCATTGTGTAGTATGTTCTTAAAGAGGCTGTCACCCTCTTCAAATGTGGCAAGTTTCATCTTTTTACAAATTCCTCGCTCCGAGTTATTAATCGTCAAAGTTTGTTGCAATGCAAAGTCAATGGGATTTCTCTGCTCTTTCTTCACCCCTGGGGCGAACACCGTACCCCCGATCACTTAGAAAAGATAGAGCACCCTTCTCCTCAATAGGCCGCACGTTTTGACACCTCATTCATGGGTCTGGGACAAACGCTCTGGGAACAGGAGCGCGCCTAAAATTTCACGGAATGGTTTTTACTCTCTTCTAGGACGGCCTTCCCCATTCATCTCTATGGGGGCATGTTTGGGCAGCTCTAGCACCCCAGGGGTGCAACTTTTGCCCCATTGTGTGGTATGTCCTTACAGAGGCTGTCACCCTCTTCAAATGTGGCGAGTTTCGTCTTTTTACAAATTCCTTGCTCTGAGTTAGTAATCGTCAAAAAAAAAATTCAATGCAAAGTCAATACGTACAAAAATCACTACTTTTTCGCCCCTGGGGCGAACATCGTACCCCCGATTGCTTAGAAAAGATATATCACACCTCTCCTCAATAAGCCGCACGTTTTGACACCTCATTCATGAGTATAGTACAAACGCTCTAGGAGGAGTAGCGCGCCAAAAAAAAGGTGGAATCAGCATCATTATTATAGGCTTGGCAAGATAGTAATAGTAGTGCTCCGCTTCGCGAGCACCGCTAATAAGTATGCAAGAAAACAATAGTGATGCTTCGCCTTTGACAAGCACCACTAATTAAGTTTATTACAATATCAGTATGCTGACTTTCTAAAGCAAAATTGAAAAAAATTATAATGTAAAAATATATAATGTTTACCTTTTCTTGGTTGGTTTCCAGACTTTTTATATCAGAGATGTTGGTGCACATTTCATAATTTTATGATGATTTAAATGGTATTGTACAACATTTATGCAGAATCATTTTTGTTGTTATTGTGTGTTTTTTTTTTTTATATATAAACAGAACAAAAACGATCTCATGAAAAAAAAGCATCTTAATTGAAAATGGAAATTCTGCTCGATACCATCTCCGAAAACAGACAGACGATGTGGATCAATCTCAACCATATAGAAAGATGATCTTTGGGGAAAGAGACGAACAGAAACCCCATAAAACCATTCTGATGGTGGGAGAAACTGGAACAGGAAAAACAAAATTGATCAACACAATGATCAACTACATGTTAGACGTGAAGAGAGAAGACAAGGTTTGGTTTGAGATCACAGATGATCAGAGTGAGCGACCGAACACAATTTTATAAGCAGACCTCCAGCATCACTGTCTACGGGTTTTATCTTCCAGAGAGTAAAACTGATTTAACAATCATCGACACACCAGGATATGGAGACACACGTGGAGTTGATCTTGATAAAGAGATTGCTGTAGGTTTGCTTAGTTTATGTAAATCTGCAGGAGGGATTCATGAAATAGATGCAGTGTGACTGGTGATTAAAGCAACACAGAATAGACTCTCTGACAGACAAATATACATATTTGATGCTGTTCAGTCTTTATTTGGGAGAGATATTGCTGAAAACATTGTCTTGCTCTTCACACACTCAAGAGTCACTGTTCCTAGAAATGCCCTGATGGCTGTTAAAGAAGCTAAAATCAAGTGTGCAGTGAATGACAAGAAGAAGCCAGTGTTTTTCCTGTTTGACAACTGCCAAGGAGAGACTTTTGATGAAGAATTTCAGATGATCCAGGAACAGTCATGGAATCTCAGTTTTACTGGAATGGCAGGATTGTTCAAGTTTCTTGACACAATACAACCAAAATCCTTGCAGACGACTCAAGATGTTTGCAGAAACGGAAGCAGTTGTAAGTAAATGTGTCTGATCTATGTGTTCAAGTGATTACACAAAAGCAAAATGAGCAGAAACAAACTCAAGCTGCTCTCCAGAAAAACAAGGAACAAGCCAAGAGCCGTAAATTGTTTGTGTATGAATTTGATGTGCCTTATAAAGAAAAGAAGCTGGAAGAAGAACTAGGAGAACTAGAGAAAGAGAAAAAGAAGCTGGTGTTTGAATCTTTTCGCTGTGTTACAACTCTGGAGAAGATCTCACTCAACACTGATTCTCTGCTCATACTTCATCATAGTGATTTTCTGATTGAGAAGCTGAAGGAAATAAATGAGCCTGAAAAGGCTGAAACACTGGAAAACATCAAGAAGAGAGCAGGAGAAGAAAAAAACAAACTGCTGGAATACATGAAAATATGTTAAATCAGAGAATTAGAACAGTGTACCATGAAAATGTAATGCACTTTATAAATGTGATATAAAGCTGTTTTTGTTTGACTAAAGTCTTGCTAAAAACTGCAATGAAGCCAAATGTTTGAAATGTTTCATCAAGAAGAGAACAAAAGAAGGAAAACAAGGAGCTCTGGGAAACATTACAAGATTTAATTTGTATTAAGTATGTTTGAACTTAAAATATTTGGTCGTGTGTTGTTTTTCTTTTGAAAAACATGTCTATGCTGATCCTCCATTGAAACTGGCATGAAGCATCTAAAAGCTGGTCCTCATGGGAAACAGGATCAAACTATATTGTATTAAATTAGCAATAAATTAGCAAATGTAAAATATGATGTTGTTTTTGGTCATTTCTTTCTTTTTCCCCCAAAGACATTGACAGCAGCATAATGTTTCTGCATTAAGAAACTGTTTATTATAGCAATACTGTTTATTATTATGAAATCAACAAATAGATATAACATTGATTTAATCGTGGTCACTATGAGTCTGTTTAGAGGCTGTATTTGTATTATGAAGCACTTCCACCTAGAGGCCAAATGAGAAAATAATGAGTACAGGAAATAAAGAGAAAATTGTAATGACTTTAATAATACTTGATTACTTGAATACTTAATATTCACTTTTAAGTTGCTTCATCGATTCTTTTTGAAATGGTGCTACAATTTCTCTTATGAATAAGAATATGAAGAGATAATATAAAATGCTTTCACTTGTACCTCATTTTTTATCAGTTTATTAATTTAGTTTTAGATTTTGGTATGAATTTCTTTCTTTTTCTTTGTTGCTCAATTGTTTACACACATTTCCTGAAAACTTTAACACATTTCTTAAAACTATAACTACAAATTCAAGACCACAAAAGCAACTGACCAAACAGTATTCAAAAATGTCTAACTTTGGCTTCAAAGGCTCTCAAAATCTTTGAGACATTCACTCTGAACACCCATTACACACTGTGAGATTAAACTATAAGATCATTGTGGCGAGGGGGGCGTGGTTCAGCGCTGACTGCAGCGGGAGAAAGAGTCAGGAGACGAGCGGTGCGTAAGTAGGTCAAGTGCAAATAATGAACACCTGTGTCTGATTGCAGTAACTGGCTGGAGAGACCGGATAAAAGCCCGCAGGAAGTGAGTGGAGAGAGAGAGACGAGACCGAGACCGAGACCGAGACCGAGACCGAGACCGAGACCGAGACCGAGACCGAGACCGAGACCGAGACCGAGACCGAGACCGAGACCGAGACCGAGACCGAGACCGAGACCGAGACCGAGACCGAGACCGAGACCGAGACCGAGACCGAGACCGAGACCGAGACCGAGACCGAGACCGAGGCTCGTACACCCGCATCGGGAAGCCGCGACAAGAGACGTTGAAAGAGAAAGTGAAACTCAAGTGATACTCAGTTAGGGGAGGCTTCCCGAGAGTCTTGCTTTGAGCGCTGCACAGCGACCGTTTGTGTTTTGTTTATTTTGAGTTATACTAATAAACACTTTTACGAGCCTCAGCAGCCGATCCCTGTCTTCTTCTTCTTCCCCAATCCTTTGAACCCTCGTTACAATCATAAACTCACTCAATAAAAGAAACCGCAAAACATTTTCCATCTTTGTGCAATATAGCAATCAGCATAAATTACAGAAAGTGTTATGGTTAATTTATTTAATTCATGCTTTTATCATCGCATTCAAGAAACACATTGACATTCTAATCAGTTCTTGCTTTCCCTGGGAATCGAACCCATGACCTTGATGTTGCAAGCGCTGCAGTCTGCTGTTTGAGACAGGAAAGGTTGAAGAGAATATTAACAATTAAATTAAAGCACACAATTAAAAAATGTCTGAATATACAATTTGCTTTACAGTATTTCTGTTTTAAGATTCTAATTATATTTTACCAGAGATCCTCATTTTCATTATTTTTCATCACCTCGTTGTATTTCTGGCGGGACAGAGGATAAAATTAGACCTCAATAGGTAAAGATGAAAATACAGTTGATTTTACACCATTTTTTGTTCCTGACAGTCTATAAACTTCATGTGGGAACTTACAGGCTCCATTTTTTTATGCTCTGCCGAAATGAAGTTTGAAAGAAGAATCAAGTGTGTCTCATCTCCATTAATGTGTGTGTGTGTGTTGGTCATCTCTTAAAATATCCCACAGCTGCTGAAACAAGGCCTGAGAGACTGGAACAGTTAATGCTGAGGACTGAACTGACACAACTGAACTAAACATGCAAACTAACTCAACATATATGAGGGCACAACAAGACCAGATCATCCAGACATTTGATCTGTGTGGGATTGAGTCAATCCAAAATATAATATTTCTAATAGACCAGATCATATTGTGACAAAAGCCATTTGTTCAGCCGTTGAAATCATGCGGTTTCTTCAATAAAAAAAATTATTCATTTAATCCTTTGTATAAAGCTAATAATTTCTTCTCAAACAGAGCTGGATGAGAAAAAACAAGATTAATAGAACGTACTGGTGTCATTATTTCCTGTGACGGTGTAAAAATGACTCTCTGTGTGACTCAAAGGCATCTGAGCATCAGTGTCATACATTAACAGCAGCTCTTTCTCATGTTGTGTGTGAAGAGTTACTCATCTGAATCTGAGAAAACACAAGTGAATGTTAATGAGGCACAGGCTCGTGCGAATATGAGTTCAGATCAGACAGACAGATATATAAAACACTAGAGAACATGAAATCCCAAGTGTTTGTCATAAACATCCACTACATAAAATAATACTTTTCATCAGAACATTAACTGGTAACGGCTCACATATCTGTGTTTACAATTTAGAGAATGTGTCCAATCCACAAATAATTATTATTTACTGAAAAAAAACAATGTATTAAAAAAACAGTCTAACAAATGTCATACATTTTTTTTAAAATGTTTTACTTTCGATTAAATGTATTTTGTCTCATAAACAGCAGTGATTATCTTACAATTTCCAGGCATACATTTGTTTTGCTTTGTTAAATCTATACAACATATTGTAATATTGTTACAAATGTTTAAAGGAACTAGGTAATTTAATGTGTTCAAGTGGTTCTAGTTATTAGTCTTGTCACTTTAAGAGGGCGGGGTTTCAGGCGGGTCTAGATAGAGAGTTGAGTGTAAGGGTTTTAGTGAGAGTGCTCTGGGAAGAGAGTTTACTTGTTTTGTTCTGTTGTGTGCGGCGTGGATTGCGGCCAGAACAGCAATCCGTTTGGTTCATAATAAATCTCTGAATAAGAAGAAACCTGTCTAGTTACTAAAAGTAGCAACGCTACATTTGGTGTCAGAAGTGACGAACTTCAACGCTAGATCCGAGCATTCGCCGGTAAGATGGACTACGGAGCACGGCTGAAAGTGAAACAAGAGAAGCCGGAGGAGATCGTAAGAGTGAAAGGCGAGTGCTTATGAACACATAGACCGGCGGTAGATCAACGCTGGGGTTCGAGCGATGTGGCCGGCATGGGAGAGGATGACATGTTACGAGCTGCTGAAGCTGGAGTCGCGCCTCCCTTCGCCCCGCGCAGCGAGTTTGTGCATATTCAAAATGGCGCCGAGACAGCAGCGCATGTGAGACCTGATGCGACGCACGCCCACTATGACGTGAGGATGGAGAACGAAAACGAACATGGCGGCACCTACAACGAATACGCCAGAGATTCAAGCACGATTGCTATTAAAACACCACGGTTCTCTGGTAAAACGGATTGGGAGGCATTCAAAGCCCAGTTTGAACTGTTAGCTGCTGCTGCAGGATGGTCTTAAAATCATAAAGCTTTGCAGTTAGCACTGTGTCTCACTGATGATGCATCTGCCTGCCTGTTGTTGTTGAGTCCAGAGGAAAGGAAAGATTATAATGCATTGGTTGGGGCTCTTCATAGACGGTTTGGACAATGTAACCAGCCTGTCCTTTTAAGGACAGAATTTCATAACAGACGCAGAAGAATGGGTGAACCCCTCCGCATTTTGGCCAATGACATTGAGTGTCTATGTAAGCGTGCCTATGCTGACATGCCACTGTCCGTCCAGAATGAGCTCGCTAGAGACAGATTTATCCAGGCACTCAGTCCACGAGAGCTCTGTGTACAAACACAGCTGGCTCACCCCGCCACACTGTGTGAAGCGCTTGAACTGGCTATGGAAAGGGAGATGTTGGGGACTGATGTGGATGAAGTTACTCCAATAGTAAGAGCTGCGGAAATCACTGAATTACCCCCGGGGGCACCCGCCTGGATGGATAATCATAAAAATGCTGCATTGCTACAGCCAGGCCGCTCCACCTCAGAGCCCCGCCCACGCCGCCGACCTTCAGTTTGTTGGGGCTGTGGCCAGCCAGGCCATCTGATCAGACATTGTCCTAGGATCAGTCAAATGCAGGGAATCGCCCAGGGGCCCGTGTAAACGGGGGGACACGGGCCCGTAAAAATATTTCTCATGTCACACCCCTGGCTGAGGACGGGGGACAGCGGGTGGAGGAAGGGGTTATATCGCGACCTACAGATACTTTTATGGTAGTGGGCTGGTCTTATGTTGGAAATTTCTGCCATATACCCATTGTAGTGGCAGGAGTCACTTGCACAGCTCTTGTTGACACTGGCTCAAATGCAACCCTGGTTCGTCCTGACATTCTTCCAGTGGGGACCGCTTTGGAACCGACATCTGCTCGTCTGAAAACTGTGACTGGTGACTTTGCGCCAATAAAAGGGAAAGGACTCTTCCTGTTTGACATAGGAGGTCTGGCCGTGTCATTTCAGGCGTGGGTGGCCGATGTGCAGGATCCCTGCATTCTGGGACTGGATTTCTTGAGGGCTGTTGGCTGTGTGCTGGACTTATGTAGAGACTCACTTATCCTCCCTAATGGACGTTCTGTTCCACTGACCCATCCTACTTCGAACCTGACTCCATTGACCCTGCCGGTGTATTCAGCAGAGACATCCAGGCATGCCCTTGTTGCAGAAAACGCAGCCTTTGGGCCACCACCTAACTCTATGAAATCACTGCCCATTTGTTCAAAGTGGTTCACACAGTACAGCTCAGAGTCTAGTCCTGCATCCCTTCCTCCCCTTTCCTCGTCAATGCAGAATGGTTCAGGCGTGGATGCTGGGATGTGTGATAACGAGAGAGAGGCTCGGATATCAGCGGTGAGGGATATTTGGTCCAAAAATTGTGATGGCTTGAGTGAACAACAAAAAGGGCGCTTGTGGGAAGTCATGAAGGACTTCAAAGAATTTTTTGCTCTCAATGAGAATGAGGTTGGCCTAACACACTTAGTGCAGCATGTGATTGACACAGGGGATGCCCTCCCATTAAGAGTACGGCCACGTCGTCTCCCCCTGGCCCGACAGGAAGCTGCAGATAAGGAGTTGGAGGAAATGCTACAGGCAGGTATAGTTGAGCCCTCAGAGAGCCCGTGGGCTGCAGCAGTCGTCATGGTGCCGCGGAAAAATAGTTCCAGATGGCGGTTCTGCATAGACTATAGGCAGCTCAACAAAGTCACAAAAAAAGATTTGTATCCCCTGCCTAGAGTGGATGAGTCCCTTGATTTGGTGGCTGGCTCGTCCTGGTTCTCCACCCTTGACTTGAGGAGTGGCTACTGGCAAGTGCCATTGTCTCCTGAGTCTGCTCCCAAAACAGCATTCCGCACAAATAGGGGTCTCTGGCAATTCAAGGTCCTTCCATTTGGGCTCTGCAATGCTCCTGCCACGTTTGAAAGACTCATGGATAAAGTGTTAGTAGGAGTTCCTCGCCGTGAGTGTCTGGTATATCTGGATGATCTCCTAGTACATGGTGAGTCGTTTGAACAAGCACTTGATTCTCTACGCCGGGTGCTGGGAAGAGTGGCTGCGGCAGGTCTGAAACTGCATCCAGATAAATGCCACTTTATGAAGTGTGAGGTTGAGTTCCTGGGACACAAGTTGGGGAGAGAAGGCATAGGCACCCTAGATGACAAAATTCACACCATTAGAGACTGGCCAATCCCTACAGACCTTAGACAACTGAAGAGTTTCCTGGGGCTAGCTTCTTACTATAGGAGGTTTGTAAGGGGGTTCTCATGCATAGGGGCACCGCTCTTCCGCCTCCAGCAGAAAGACCATCCTTTTGCCTGGACTGACGAGTGCCAAAAGGCATTTGATACCCTTCGGCAAGCATTGATTGAAGCTCCAGTCCTTGCTCCACCTGACACCTCACTCCCTTTTTCTTAGATACAGATGCAAGCAACATTGGCATGGGGGCAGTGCTATCCCAGGAAAGACCAGATGGGGAGAAGGTGATAGCGTATTTTAGCAAGGTCTTTAACAAGAGTGAGAGGCGCTATTGTGTCACCAGACGTGAGCTCCTTGCGGTGGTTATGGCAGTGAGGCATATATGCTCGTTGGTCACGAAGGGACTGTGGTCCAAATTCAACTCACTGCGGCTGAGTGAGGGAGTATTCCAGCGAGCATGGAGGGAGCCTGCCACTGGGGAAGACAGATGGCAAATGGTAGTGCCCAAAAATCTGAAGGAAACCGTCTTAGCAGCTTGTCACGGGAGTACGGGGTCTGGACATTTCGGGGTGTCCAAAACACTCCGCCGCCTTCGCCAAGGATTCTACTGGGCCCAGCATAGAAGGGATGTGGAGGATTTCTGCCGCAGATGTGATGCTTGTGCAGCCTATAAAGAGTGGCAATGGAGAGGGTAGCTGTGGACATTATGGGCCCCTTCCCCATCACAGATAGAGGTAACAGGTTTGTTCTCACTGCTATGGACTACTTTACAAAATGGCCTGAGGCCTATACTATACCAAACCAGGAAGCGGAGACTGTGTCGGATGCACTGGTGGAGGGGATGTTCAGCAGGTTTGGCATGGCAGAGGTCATCCATAGTGACCAAGGGCGTAATTTTGAATCCAAGTTGTTTTCGGCCCTGTGTGAACGGCTTGGCATGGAGAAGACATGCACAACGCCCCTTCACCCCCAAAGCGATGGCCTAGTTGAGAGATTTAATAGAACCTTGGCCCAACAACTAGCCATTCTCACAGCTGACCATCAGAGGGACTGGGATACTCACCTCCCTTTCATTCTCATGGCATACAGATCTGCAGTACAGGACTCCACACTGTGCACCCCTGCTTTGCTTATGTTGGGGCGTGAGCTTCGGACCCCCCCAGAGTTATTGTTTGGGAAGCCCCCGGACACGCCGGCTGTTCTAGCTGGACCAGAGTATGCTAGGCAGTTGCAGGATCAGATGGAAACAGCCCATGGGTTTGCTAGGGATCAATTGCAAAAGGCAGGCATGAGACAGAAAAGGAATTATGATGTTCGGAGCAAAGGAAGGGACTTTCAGAGTGGTGAGTCAGTTTGGGTGTATAGCCCGAAAAGGAAAAGAGGACGTTCACCAAAGCTTGACTGCCATTGGGTGGGCCCTTGCTTGGTTCTAGAGAGGGTGGGAGAGGTAGTGTACAGGGTGAAAATGCCGCCTAGAGGCGGGAAGTTTGCCCTACACCGATATAGACTGGCCCCGTACAGAGGTAACTTAACGGTCTCTTTTGAGAAGAGAAATACCAACCATCATGCCTCACAAAACAACACTGACTCTGTGCCTGTGGCCCACACCCCAGTTGTTCACGAGTCCCCTGTCCTAAACACCCATCCCCTGCCAGACTCAGAAATTCAGCCTGTTATGCGGCCAAAGAGACAGAGACGTTGTCCTGAGTACCTCAAAGACTTTGTTTGCCCCCTCGTGGACAAGGGTCATTCTTATTAAGGGGGGGGGGGGGGGGGGGGGGGGGGGGGGGCAGTGTAATATCGTTACAAATGTTTAAAGGAACTAGGTAATTTAATGTGTTCAAGTGGTTCTAGTTATTAGTCTTGTCACTTTAAGAGGGCGGGGTTTCAGGCGGGTCTAGATAGAGAGTTGAGTGTAAGGGTTTTAGTGAGAGTGCTCTGGGAAGAGAGTTTACTTGTTTTGTTCTGTTGTGTGCGGCGTGGATTGCGGCCAGAACAGCAATCCGTTTGGTTCATAATAAAATCTCTGAATAAGAAGAAACCTGTCTAGTTACTAAAAGTAGCAACGCTACAATATATACATACATGCATGCATACAAAGTTCTCTAGAAATAGAGTTCATATTTTATCATTTTATAGTTGGAACATTCCATTACTGATCCACTGATTTGGAGCAAAGATTTCTTCTTATCACACATGAAGTCGCGACAGTGACGTAGTTGTTAATGAAGTGGCAGACAAAAAATAAATAAAAAACTAGTGTTTCCAGTTTTACGAGATTCTCTGTTTCAGTGGAGAGTCTTCATGAACATTCATGACTTTCCCGGACATGCAGGTGGAAATTAGAATTTTGTTTCACGCTCCTCCTTGTTTCTAAGCAGGTTTAATGGATTTTATTATTTTTTTAAAGGTAAATCGTTTCAGTTTTAGCGTGAATTTATGCATAAACTTCAATTGTTTATCGTTTCGTAACCGTTTATAGTTTTTATTAGTTTGCACGTTTTGTGAAAGCATCTCTGACTGAATGATTGCAGGAATATTCACTTTGTGTAATTTTATAAAACACAGCAAACTTCAACTAGTCCTAAACATTGATTTCATTTTATTGTGCTGTTTATTTGTACTTTTTGATCCTTTAAAACTGAAATTAGTAATTGTTATCATTTGATGAATACAATAAATGAAATATAAATGCGTCTGAGGACTAACAAGTATTTTTATACAGTATATATATATATATATATATATATATCCTGGTATGATTTTGCACATATAAGCTGTCACAGCACAGTTCACCCGGCACTCGGCACTCTTATTTTGTCTTTTTGGTCACATGTTGTTTTGTTCCAGAACTTTCCGTCATGGTCACTAATTATCACAGGTGTTTGTCTTTTGTTCATTACCACTAGTATATTTAGTTCTCCTTCTCCACCTTTCAGTTGTCGGTTGTTGTTTGTGAAAACAACATGTGTGTTTGAACATTGTTAATTTCACTGCTGTTACTAGTGATGGACAAATGAGGCTTCCTGAACCACTGAGGCTTTCCAGCCCATTGGTTCACCAAAAGGTTCATTTAGCCGAAGCCTCATGAAACAGTGTGTTCTCTAGTGACACCTGCTGTGCAAAGCATTGTATCGCACACCCATCTATTCATCTTGAGCAACCAAATCGTCATACTGTGGGCACACAATTTTTCTATTGCCTGTGTATTAAATAAAGTATTTAACTGTGCTTGTATTAACCTATGCACACACAACTCACACAAACACACAACTTTGTGTTAAACTATTCAGTAGTTCTTTGGGTAAGTGATGACAGTGAATGCCCCAAATGAATGTAAAGACATTATTGTGAGTGCAGTGCTGATTGGGAGCGTAATAGTGCAGTGCTTATGGGACTGGAATTGTGGAACAACAAACTGCAACAGGGAATGGGAAAAGTTTTTACTGGTTTTTATTTAGAAACAATTTTTTTAACAGTATTTGGACTGAGACGGTTTCTCTTTTTGGAAACCACCTCTCCAGCCTTAGAAAACACCCTTTCACAGGGCACCGATGATGCTGGACAACATAAGAACGTTTGCACTAGACCAACTTTCTAAGCTTTCCCTAATACAGTCTAGTCTCATAATAATAATAATAATAATAATAATAGTATTAATAATAACAGCAATTATTTTACCACTAGTATATTTAGTTCTCCTTCTCCACCTTTCAGTTGTCGGTTGTTGTTTGTGCAAACTACATGTGTGTTTGAACATTATGTTAGTTTCACTGCTGTTACGTCACCCTTGCACTTCTCATTAAAGTTCCATTGGATTCTTAGTCTTCGTCTTCGTCCTTGCCTGCAACCCGTGACATAAGCCAAAGAATTTAAGACTTATTGCGTAAGTAACAAATTTGATGTTCAAAAGAAATTTATTTAATTATGTATACTGCCAAAGTAATGTTAAAATCATTGTCTTTTTAAATATTTTGGTTGAAAAGTGTGTTTGTTCTGATATAATAATATATAGACTTGCACAACTTTTCAAGGGTTTGGTATTAGTAGTTTGTTCACCAAGACAAAAAAAAGCACACAGTTTTGATATATTTTTAAATTTTCTTTTTCTTGTAATGGCAGAGCTCATTACTCCAGTCTTCAGTATCAAATGATCCTTCAGAAATAATTCTGAAATCATGAGTTTACTGATGAGACTCATCAACATACATTTATTATTATCATGTCTAAAAGGGATGTGCTGCTTAATGAAGTGTGAAAACCGATATACAAATTCAGAAGAACAGCATTTATTTAAAATATATTATGTAATTCATTGTTTTATTTTATACATTTACTGTCACTTTTGATCAATTTAATGCATTGTTGCTGAATAGAAGTTTACATTTCTTAAGTCATAGTGTTTTTCCAAACTTTTGTCATGTAAATCTTAAGTAATTAAGATGCCAGAATTTCATAAATGTTTTAACATAGTTCTAACAGTTTAAAGAAGTTTCATTTTTCAGTACTGCTGTCACAGTCATGTCATGTGGTTCACTTCCTGTTACCTTCTTTGTACTTCCCGGGTCGTTCCAGTTTTGTCAATCACTCCCCCTCGTTAGTCGTCCAGCTGTTCCCAATCTCCTCATGTATAAAACCCTTTTGTATTTTCATGTCTTTGTCGATTGTTGATTGTGTTATGTTGAGCTTGCTTGCGGGCGGTCTCCTTGTTCCATGTCTCCGTGTCCTGAGGTTTTGCACAATAGTGCCGTTTTTGATATTTAAAGTGTTTCCGTTTATTAATAAAAGTGAGTTTCAGTTTAAACCTGCTGATTCCTCCGTGTTTCTCCGCAACGCACACAACTCCTTGCATGACAATTACAAGGCAAAAGTGTCTCTAAATGAAGCACAATTAAGAACATGCATGTTTATGAAATTTTATGACTGAATCTTGAATGAGTGATTGGTGTGCGTCAAAATAGATCATGCACTTGTTTCGATGATCTATCATAGTGTATCATATCATTCTAATAAAAGACAGTGTTAATGCATCACAAGTTACAACAGAAAAGCACAACGAAATGAAATCAATGTATAGGACTAGTTGAAGTTCGCTGTGTTTTATAACATTACACAAAGTGAATATTCCTCAATTTAGTCAGGAACAACTGCACACACTAATAAAAACATTATAAACTGTCATGAAACAATAAACAAGTGTAGCCTATTTTAGCCATACGTTTCTGCTGAAACTATTTACCTTTATAAAATAATCCATTAAACCTGCTGAGAAACAAGAAGTTTTGGGTAAGTCATGAATATTCATGTAAGCTCTGCCCACTGAAACAGAAAACCTCAGAAACCAAAACTCTCTTACCACTCTTAACAATCTCTAACACTGGTTCAGATTGAGCAGTGTTGATCTGTTTGCCAGAAAGAGTTTAAAATCATCTGGAACCGGAAGGATCCTAAAAACAGTAAGTAGACTCATGTAACTGAATTATTACCTGAAAGACCAAAAGTATCGAAAGACAACATACACAATTCCATATTAGTTTTATTTCAGTTAGAATCAAGATTTCAGATCATCACAGATTTAAGCAATACATTTATGAATAGATTAATGTGCAATATCACACATTATTTTTTTGAAATACCTGAAATTGCTTGATGAACGAGCAAATTATCCATAATCATATTTCTTTGGATTCTTTGTTTCTTCTCTGTGATTCTGGACTTCCTCATATTTTCATATTTCATAGGTGTGGCTGAATAAGATTCTGCTTCTCTTTATGTCAAATAATAATGAATGTGACTCTCATATGAGGAACCAGTCATTACAGATACTCAACTTTCTTCAAAAGGGTGAGACAAGATTTATGATCAGTAAACTGAGTCTGTATGTCACTGTTTTGTCTATTTGACTGTTAGAAAAACCAATCAATCATGACTTATGTAAATATATTTTGAATTCATCCTTTGTTAAACAAAAATAGACAGAATTTCAGTTGAATTCATTGCAAAGGTTTAATACCTGCAATCAGTGTTTGTGGGAAACGCAGTACAAGTAACTCGAGTTACTAATCAATTACCTTTCCAAGTAACTAGTAAAGTAGTTTTCAACAAAATATCTGAGTTACTTTTTCAAATAAGTTACGAAAGTTACTTTGTTTTCCATGTATTGTCTGACAACTCCTGTCCTCGTGATCTCTCTGTGTGTGTGTGTGTGTGTGTGTGTGTGTTTGTGTGTGATTATAATGATTATTGTAGTTTTAGACTAAATTTGAACATTTATTAATCGCATGGTCACAAAAACAGTTTCATTATCTCTCTACATAAATACAATCAGTGAAACGCAAAATCAAAATAATATGCAACAAATTTATAATGTTAAATAAAACAAATATTACAAATAAAACAAAAGCTTTTTTGTTAAGGGAGAATGAGATTGTAAGTAAATAATGTTTTATCTCTTACTACAAAAATAGGTTTACAATTCAAAAATGTACATTTATGACTATAAAATCTAAATAGAAAGAAAATTAGCAGGCACTTGGATCCACTTTAACAAACAAACGAACATCTCATGTTTCTGAGCCATTCTGACAAAAGGAACATTATTTATTTTACTTTGTTTGTGAGGAGAAATCTTTGTTGTATGGACCATATATTTTTTCCAATTTAAATTCACAAGAAATGGAGCTTATTTTTTATGCTTTTATAGTTGGAAAAGACGAAAAATGATATTACTGATCCACTGATTTGGAGCAAAGATTTCTTCTTATCACACATTCTTACGTCGCGACAGTGACGTAGTTGTTAATGAAGTGGCAGACAAAAAATAAAAAAAACCTAGTGTTTCCAGTTTTACGAGATTCTCTGTTTCAGTGGAGAGTCTTCATGAACATTCATGACTTTCCCGGACATGCAGGTGGAAATTAGAATTTTGTTTCACGCTCCTCCTTGTTTCTAAGCAGGTTTAATGGATTTTATTATTTTTTTAAAGGTAAATCGTTTCAGTTTTAGCGTGAATTTATGCATAAATTTCAATTGTTTATTGTTTTGTAACCGTTTATAATGTTTTTATTAGTTTGCACGTTTTGTGAAAGCATCTCTGACTGAATGATTGTAGGAATATTCACTTTGTGTAATTTTATAAAACACAGCAAACTTCAACTAGTCCTAAACATTGATTTCATTTCGTTATGCTCTTTATGTGTACTTTTTGATTCTTTAAAACCGTAAAAAAAACCCACTAATTGTTCATTTGTTGAATTCAATAACTGAAATAAAACTGTATAAATGCGTCTGAGGACTAACTCGTTTTTTTTTAATATATCCTGGTATGATTTTGTACATGTAAGCCAAATAACCTAAGACCTATAAAACATTAATGTGTTGCTTTAATGCATAAAAAATGTAATTTTGAACAAAATTGTATGGCCAAAATTGAAAACTTACATTTCTGTGAAATGCAGAATCAGAATACTATGCAACCCTCCAGTAATTAAATGTTAAATAAAACAAATATTTTAATGCATCTTTTTATTGACTGATGCTCTCAGTGCTGACCTTCAGTGATTCAGTTCATCCATCAGCAGAAATGACTTTAGATGTTTAGTTAGACTTTAGATGTTTAGTTAGTTCCCTTTCAGGGAACTCCAGCTGCGTCTAAAGCACTAGGGGAAATAGCCTCGCGTCTACCATGTGAAGATCTGTGCAACCAATGAGAGACGAACGCGTGTGAATGCGTCACCGCCGGCGCGAGCCGGTGACATCATGAGGAAGAGCATAAAAGTGCGCCCGGGACCCGGAAGCGCCAGCTCTGAGTGTCTTCAGCGTGCTGTATGTCTGTGTGAGAGTGATTGAAACTAAGAATAGTTTAAAAATCAGGGACTGTGTGTGAGAATGGCGGATGAACAAACATTTAGACCGTGTGTTTTTCCCTGTCCGCGTTTTATAACGGGCAGGGATACACATGTTATGTGTGTTGTTTGTCTGGGAGTGGAGCATGCGCGGTCGGCACTTGAGAATGTCGGCTGTAAGGACTGTGAGAAGTTCTCGCTGCATTCGCTCCGCTCCCGCCTGGCGGCCTGTAAAGAGGCCGCTCAGGCTAGTGTTCCCCGTGGGTCAGGACCTGCTGCTGCCGAGGCATTGCGGCGCTCGCACTCATGGGGTTCACAGATGGATCTCGCTGAGGTTGCTGTGATGGGTCCTCCCTTATCTCAGCTCTCACGAGATGATGCGGGTTCCAGTCAGGATCGCTCTTCGAGAGACGATCATGCTGAGTCCCCGACGCTAGCTTTATTTAGTTCTGATGAGATGGATTTAGCTAGTGTCGACCCGGCTGGGGAGGATTCCAGCTTGTTGAGGTAGTGGAGCGAGCGGTCTCACGTCTTGGTGTTGATTGGCCGGCGGAGACTAGGTCAGTTCGTCCTAGAAAGAGTTTCTTAGACGAGCGTTACCTGCCTGCTTGCGTCAACCCCCCGCACCGAGCCATGCCGTTTATTTCAGATTTACATGCCGAGGTATCTAGATCGTGGAATAAGCCAGCCTCCGGTAGAGTTCATACACCACGAAGTGCGATGTATACGAATCTTTCCGGGGCGCAGCATTTTGGTTATGGGGGGATGCAGAAAGTGGACGAGGCTCTCGCTGGGTACCTCGTTCCCCAGTCTGCGTCCTCCATTAAGGCTCCGGCGCTCCCCACCAAGCCGATGCGCGTCACATCTTCGCTGGTGGGGAAAGCATACTCCGCTTCAAGGCTAAATCGAAGCGGTCCTGACGTCAAGCCGCAACTAGGTGGTGTCTCCCATGTGCAGCGTCAGCCCGCCATGGTGGAGCCACCCCCTCTAAGGAGGGTCCTAGAGCATTCCACCCAGGTTTCCGGAATCCCCGGCTTAGTGGTGAATATGCTCACAGTACCAGAGGCCAGCCCAGGGAGGCTGGTTCCCTTAGTAGAATTCCGGGCTGCGTGGTCACAGCTACCCGGTATCTCTCAGTGGGTCCTGCGTACGGTAACCTTCGGGTACGCCATTCAGTTCGGGGTTTCACCACCCTGGTTCTCGGGGGTCCTACACTCGGTGGTAGGCCCTCAGCAGGCTCTGGTCATGGAACAAGAGGTAGACACTCTGCTGGCGAAAGGGGCCATCGAGCATGTGCCCCTCGCGGAAAGCAAGTCCGGGTTTTACAGCCGGGACTTCATAGTTCCAAAGAAGGATGGAGGGTTGCGGCCTATTCTGGATTTGCGTCTCTTAAATCGAGCAGTCAGGCGCCTGAAATTCAAGATGCTGACACTCAAGCAGGTCATAGTGCAGGTCAGGTCCGAGGATTGGTTTGTCACAATCGACCTCAAGGACGCATATTTCCATGTCTCCATCCTCCCGCAACACAGGAAGTTCCTGAGGTTCGCCTTCGGGGGACAGGCGTACCAGTATCGGGTGCTTCCGTTTGGTCTGGCGCTCTCGCCCCGCACGTTCACAAAAGTGGTGGACGCTGCTCTAGCTCCGCTGCGGCTACAAGGCATCCGTGTCTTAAATTATATAGACGACTGGCTTATTCTGGCGCAGTCGCCGCAGTTGGCAGCGCGACATCGAGATGTTGTGCTCGCACACATGAGGGAGCTGGGGTTGAGGCTGAACACCAAGAAGAGTGTACTTTCTCCTGCACAGAGAACCACTTTCTTGGGAGTCATTTGGGACTCTGTGACCATGTCTGCTCGGCTCTCCCCCGGGCGTATCCAGGTCATTCGTTCAGCCGTCAAGAGCATCAAGCTGGGCCAGCTGCTCACAGTGAAACACTTTCAGAGAGTGTTAGGGCTCATGGCAGCGGCATCCAGTATCATCCCACTGGGCCTGCTGTACATGAGACCACTACAGTGGTGGCTAAAAACCAAGGGGTTCTCCCCGAAGGGGAACCCACTTCTCACTATCAAGGTCACGAGGCGATGCCTACGCACCCTGAGTATGTGGAAGAATTCTTGGTTTCTGTCTCAAGGCCCGGTCCTGGGGGCTCTGGTTCGGAGGGTCTCTCTCTCGACAGATGCCTCCCTCTCGGGCTGGGGGGCGGTCCTGAGGGATCGCTCCTCACAAGGTCTTTGGAGCAGTCGGCACCAGACCTGGCACATAAACATGCTAGAGTTACTGGCGGTCCGCAGAGCACTTTGTGCGTTCCTCCCGGACCTTCGCGATCATCATGTCACTGTCTTCACCGACAGTATGACGGCAGTCGCGTATATCAACCATCAGGGGGGTCTGCGTTCGCGACCACTGTACAAGCTGGCGCGACAGATCCTCCTCTGGGCCCAGGGGAGGTTGCTCTCTCTCAGGGCAGCCTACATCCCGGGGGTCCATTATGTGGGAGCAGATGCCCTATCGAGACAGGGGGCAAGACCAGGGGAATGGCGACTCCACCCCGAAGTGGTGGAGCAGATTTGGGAAAGATACGGCAAGGCACAGGTCGACCTGTTTGCCTCAGTAGACAACACCCACTGCCCTCTGTGGTTTTCTCTAGCACATCCAGCGCCTCTGGGGCGGGATGCTATGGTACTGGCTTGGCCGAGGTTATGCCTGAACGCCTTTCCCCCGATCGCTCTGCTCCCGGGAGTTCTGGCCAAGATTCGCCGGGACAAGGTCCGTCTTACGCTAGTGGCCCCCCACTGGCCTTCCAGAATATGGTTTGCGGATCTGGTGGCCCTCCTCGACGGAGTCCCCTGGGAGATTCCGGTCAGGAGGGACCTTCTGTCCCAGGCGGAGGGTTGCATCCTGCACCCTCGCCCAGAGCTAATGAAGCTATGGGTCTGGCCCCTGAGGGGGTCCAGCTCATAGAAGCCGGTCTCTCAGCCGAGGTTGTGGAGACCATCCTTCAGTCCAGAGCTCCCTCCACGAGGAAACTCTATGCCTTGAAGTGGAAACTCTTCACTTCCTGGTGTAGTGAAAGGCAGGTGAACCCAGTAACCTGTCAAGACCTGTCAAGTGCTGGAGTTCCTGCAAGAAAGATTTGCGGCAGGGTTGTCCCCCTCCACCTTGAAGGTTTATGTGGCTGCTATATTGGCTTGCCACATACCTCTGGGTGGGGTGTCCTTGGGCAGGGACCCCCTAGTCACTCGTTTCCTCCGTGGTACACTAAGGCTGAGACCTGCAGCACAGACCAGGGTGCCTGCCTGGGACTTGTCTGTGGTACTCCAAGGCCTGTCCCAGGCACCCTTTGAACCTTTGGAGGAGCTTCCGATCAAGCTCCTTTCCCTTAAGACCTTGCTTTTGCTGGCTATCACCTCGCTTAAGAGGGTCGGGGATCTTCAGGCCCTCTCGGTGGCTCCCTCATGCCTCGAGTTCGCGCCCGGGATGGCGAAAGCCTTTCCCCACCCGAGGCTAGGCTATGTTCCTAAGGTTCCCACCAATGTGGCTAGGTCTATTACGCTGCAGACCTTCTGTCCTCCCCCATTTGGCGATCATGAGCAGGAGCACAAGAACAAGGTCTGTCCAGTGCGAGCACTGGACGCTTACGTTTTCAAGACTGCCACTTGGCGTAAGTCGGACCAATTGTTCGTTTGCTTTGGGGCCCCCAAGGGGGCTCCAGCTTCTAAGCAAACACTAAGCAGGTGGATAGTTGAGGCTATCTGTCTAGCTTATGAGTCGGCCGGATTAGCCTCTCCCCTGAGGGTCCGGGCCCACTCTACTCGGAGCGTGGCGGCATCCAAGGCTCTCCTCTCCGGAGCTTCCTTGTATGATTCCTTGTTTGTGCTGCGGCTGGCTGGTCCTCACCGCACACATTCATGAGGTTCTACCAGCTAGACCTCGATGCCACCCCGGGAACCAGGGTGCTCTCTCAGTGAGCTGGGACACACCCGGATGCCGGCGTCGCTGAGGTGGCGTTGGTATAGCGTTCCCCTAGCGCTTTAGACGCAGCTCGAGTTCCCTGAAAGGGAACGTCTCGGGTTACGAATGTAACCCTGGTTCCCTGAGGGGAACGAGACGCTGCGTCTTTGCCTCAGCTCCTTGCGCCTCCGGGCCCGCTTCAGACACTCTTTTGCTGGCGCTTCCGGGTCCCGGGCGCACTTTTATGCTCTTCCTCATGACGTCACCGGCTCGCGCCGGCGGTGACGCATTCACACGCGTTCGTCTCTCATTGGTTGCACAGATCTTCACGTGGTAGACGCGAGGCTATTTCCCCTAGCGCTTTAGACGCAGCGTCTCGTTCCCCTCAGGGAACCAGGGTTACATTCGTAACCCGAGACGTTTCCTCTCCTGTGATTCAGAATGGCAGCGGCTGAAAGGCTTGCATTTCCTTAGTGTTATTTAAATTTGGGTCTGAATGGCCTAAAATATAACTTTTTTTTGTTTTTGAACCAAACAAGTCCAGTCCAGGTGAGAAAAAGTAACACAAATGTAACGTAATGCATTAGTCAAGTCACCTTTATTTATAAAGCGCTTTTTACAATAGCGATTGTTTCACAGCAGCTTTACAGAGATAACAGGAAAATAATGTAACAAAGTTTGTTTTGGCTGTACAGCAACTCTAAAAGAGCCAATCAATAATAATGATGAATATTAAGTGTTAAGCGTCTCCAACTAAGCAAGCCAGAGACGACAATGGCAAGAAACTCAAAACACCAGCAGGTGACAGAATGAATGGTGAATACATGGTGAAAAGCAACGGTCCTAGTACTGAGCCCTGAGGTACTCCATACTGAACTTATGATCGATATGACATCTCTTCATTTACAGGTACAAACTGACAATGGTCAGATAAGTATGATTTGAACCATGCTAATGCAATTCCACTAAAGCTAACATCATTTCGAGTCTATTCAAAAGAAATTTGTGGTTGATAGTATCAAATGCAGCCTAAGATCCAGCAACACTAACAGAGAGATACAACCACGATCGGACGATAAGAGCCAATCGTTTGTAACTCTAATGAGAGTTAGTCTCAGTACTATGATACTGTTAAGCGTGTTGTAGGAGGATGAGGAAGGCACAGAAACTGGAAGAATAAACCGAAACTTGCTTTAATCATACACTCAACAAAAACACTTTAAAAAACATATCAAAAAGGCACTTTTGGGAATGTATATACACAGGGCATGATTAGATAAGATAATTTAATAAGCGGTTTAATTATGGCCAGCTTAAAGGTTTTTGGTATGTATCCTAATGGCAAAGGTGTAATAATGACATTTAAAAGAGGATCTATGACCTCTGGAAGCATCTCTTTCAGTAGCTTAGCTGGTATAACATACATGTTGGGCCTAACATACATGTTGTTGATTTTGATGAGTTTATCCAATTCTTCCTCCTGGATAGCAATGAAAGAGTGGCATTTTTTCATCAGGGACACTACAATTTACTGTATTTTGTAGTAGAAGTTTGCATGATTACAAATTTCTCTCTAATACTCGAGAGCTGCGTCGAAATGTTTTTTTTTTTATTAAAAAGAAAAGATTCTGACGTCCCTCTGTCACCTTCGGGCCTTTTCGGTGATTCGGTCTGAGGATCTGTCATCGAGAGGTTTCAGGGGGCTTTGTACGGCAGGTGGCGTTCAGGAAGTTTTGCCCTGCCGCCCTCAAGTTGCTGCAGTCGCAGCCTCACAGCTCCTATTCTAGGGCCGCTCAAGTGGGTTGTCACCACCCGTTACCCCCTCAAGAGAACCGGAGGGTTGGGTAGAACATGCACCCCTCTTGGTCAAAGGGTCCGGGTGTACAGCTGTCTTTTCTTTGTTCCAAGTGGATGGGATTCGCGGGTCCAGTGACATCTGTGTCTTTTTCAATTACACAGTAATGCAAGATCGTGTCTAAAACCAGATCTGAGGACTGGTTTGTCACCTTCTAGCTAAGATGCAAATTCTCACATCTCCATCCACAATGCTCCGCAGTGCTTCTGCCTCTGGGGGGAAGGTGTACTTGTTTCGAAGGCTTCTTCTTTGGCCTAGCTCTGTCACCCCACATTTTCACCCTTTGCTGTGACACAGCGCATTCTAAGAACATCCCCTGATGACTGGCTATCTCCCCAGTTGCCAGGCTAGCAGTTCAACATCGAGATGTTGTTCTTGCTCTCTTGAAATGTTGGGGTTGAGGCTCAACTTAGAGGAGTGTGTCTCCTCCGGATCAGTGTCAATGTCAGAATGCTTTCCCCCGTGCGCATTGATGCCACGCTTTCAGCCGTCAAGAGTTTATAATGGGCCAGGCACCTACTGCTCGTACTCTCAGAGCGCTGGGTCACAGGGCAATGACTCCCAGTGTTGGTAGGCCACCCGGGTTGCTGTACCTGGACCACAGCAGTGGTGGCCAGAACCAAAGGGGGGGTTTTCCGAGGAGTAACCCCAGCTCTGTACTATCAAGGTCACGAGGCACGTCTACGCACCTTCTATAGTGTAGGAACCCTGGTGGATGCGTCCTTTACAGGTGGGGAGTGATCGTGAGGGGTAACTCCGCCAAGTAGAGTGTCATTTTTTCCCCCCTAAAAACCGGGGGATCGGGCCAACGCTCTCAGGCTCAGCCCTCTGGCACGGGGCCGGATCTGAGGACCGCCTCCTCTGCTAAAAAGGCTATGAGCAGAGCTCCTGACACCAAGTGTGACCGATCTCACATTGGCGATCCTCCTCAACTGCGCCTCAAAGTCGGATTGCTTTGAGGAGACTTCTAGTCTCTAGGACCAGTAATTTATTCTCCTTGTCAACACGTATGCTACCAACGGATGCACCCTTACGGTTTGAGAGTGGTCCTGAGGGGTCACTCCCTCATAACATAGACTTGAGAGGCTGTTTGTCTTTGGAGAGTCTCTGATTGCGTTTCTACGCCTACCAGAGGTCTCCCAATGGGTTCTGCAAGGAAGACCTAGGGGCCATCAACTTGTTTTCCATAATCCGGCAACACAGTGTCCACCAATCATATGGGAGTAGGCATCCTGTCGAGGCAGGGGCCGAGGCCCTGGGGAAAATTGGGGAACTTCCCGCGGTTCTCTGTGGTATCCCCCTCTTTCTTCCAGACCCTCTTTTGGGTTGGATGCTAGGTTTCGGAGGTGGCCGAGGCTATGTCCATACCTTTCCCCGATCGCCCTGCTCCCGGGAGTTATGGAGAGAGTGCGTATCTCTGTGCTTGGGCTCCGAGGGGACCTAACACAAAGTTTCCGTTCTCTCAACCGAGGTTGCTGAGACCACTCTCCTCTCCAGAGCCCCCACCTCGAGAAAACTGTACACTCCCAAGTCGTGTTGTATCCTGTGGGACAGCTTCGCTTCAGGGTTTTCTCCCCCCACCTGAGAGGTATACGTGGCTGCCTTGCTTACCACATACCTCCGGGTGACTCCGGCTTGAGTGTTCTGTCGTCTCCCCCTTGGCGATCATGGCCAGAATTCAAGAACAAGGCCATTCCAGTGTGAGCACTGGACCCTAATGTCCACTAGGTCTCCCTGTGGCGTAGGACCGACCAGCTGTTCTTCTGCTGGGACTCTCGAGTGGGCCACGGCATCTAAACTACTTTGAGCAGATAGATAGCTGAGGCTATCTATCTGGCTTAGTAGTCGGCCGGATTTCCTTCTCCATGAGGATCCGTGCCCACTCTACTAGGCTGCCTCTATGACTTTTTTGCAGGGGTCTCTCTTGCTTATGTTTCTGCTGCGGCAGGATAGTCCTCCCCGCACACATTCCAGAGATTCTACCAGCTTGACCTCTTCTCCGCTCCTGGGACGAGGGTGCTCTCATAGTGAGCTGTGACACACCTGCAGCCCGGCATCACTGAGGTGGCGTTGGCATATCGTTCCCCTAGTGTTTTCGACGCAGCTCAAGTTCCCATGAAAAGGCACATCTCGGGTTACGTATGTAACCTTAGTTCCCTAAGGGGTAACGAGACTCTGTGTTGTTTGCCTCAGCTCCTTGCGCCTCCGGGCTTACTTCAGACACTCTCTGAGCTGCTGCTTCCGGTTTGCGGTGCCCTTTTATGATCCTGGATCATGACATCACCGACCCGCGACGATCATTCCATGATCGATTTCAAAGTGCTTCACGAGACTACATGCCAAGGCATTCCCCTAGCGGTTTCGATGCAGCATCTCGTTCCCCCTTAAGGAACTAAGATTACATACGTAACCCAAGATCTTCATAAAGTCATTACTGAAGTGCTGGTGTGTACTGTTTTGAAGCGTCTGGGTTGAAGCTTTATTTCTCGTTAATTTAGTCACTGTATCAAATAAACACCTAGGGCTGTATTTGTTTTCTTCTAAGAGGGTCGAAAAAATGTAGATCTAGCTGAAAGGCCTTTCTGAATGCAATAGAGATGTCTTTCCACGAAATGCGAAAAACCTCTAGCTTTGTTTTCTTCCAGCTGTGCTCCATTTTTCTGACTGCTCTCTTGATGGTCCGAGTGCTCGTCGTACCATGGTGTTGGACTATTTTATTTAATCTACTTTAAATGCAAAGGAGCTACCGTATCTAAAGTGCTGGAAAAGAGAGAGTTAATAAATTATGTTGCAACATCAAGTTCTTCTATGCTATCTGGGATGCTGAGTTACTTATCTTAAAAACATACATTACTTATCTTAAAAAGTAACTAAGAGTAATATAGAGCAATATTGTTATTCGTTACTTTTCAAAGTAACTTTCCCCAACACTGCCTGCAGTTCAAACCTTAATTAAAACTGAGGGATTTCAAGGCATTGCAGTTTTTTATTGACTCACCAGATGCCACTAAAGCTCAACTTCCGATCTGACAACTGTGAATATCATTATAAAAGTATTGGTCAAACCTCTATCTATAACGTCACTGGTGTGATTTCTTCTTTTCTGTGTTTTGTCCAGCATGGATCCAGTGGGAGTGAATTCAATAGAGACTGCAGCTCTAGGGAGACCCTTCCAGCTGGGGATGCTGTATGACTGCAGGAGAGATGCACTCGTACCAGGTGATCAACCCAAATCTGTTAAGCCTTGAATGAATAATTAGAGTAAAACAACATATCTATTATTTATCAGATTTTAGTAAAGAACATACAATAATATATAAAAAATTGGCAATATTAAAGTATAACCTTGAGCTTGCAGAAAGCCTCTATATAAAATAAACGCATCATTACAATTTTTGTTTGTTTTCTTGTCTGCCTGTTGTTTTATTAACTGTGGATTCTATTAAAGACTGTTTGCATCCGATTCTTCTAAAAATCATGCAATATTTTTCTGCTGGGATTAAACGTCTATGTTACTAATACTAATACTAATAATACTAATACTACAATTCACTTTAGGAGGGAAAGGAGACGTTTCAGCAGAATGACTGACCCATTGGTTGATTGGTTAAATTGCTGTTTATATAAATTAAGTATAGAAAAATTACATATTTTCTCATTACAGGAATCAGACTTTGGAGTAAAGAGCAGCTGCAGGAGAACATAAGCACTCATCCTCAAATCAATACAGATTTCACAGTCACAGCTTCAGACTCAATTCAAGAAAAATCTAGATTGCTGAATATTGATGGTTGTCTGAAACTGAGTGTTTTAGGTGGACTCATCGATGTAAGTGGAGCTGCCAAATTTCTCAAGGACACAAAGAAATCATTCAATCAACAGAGACTGACATTACATTATCATTCAACCACTAAGTTTGAAGAACTGATAATGAACCACTTTGCTTCTGGAGACATGGCTCACTATGACAATGACGTAGCCACACATGTAGTGACAGCTGTGCTGTACGGAGCAGATGCCTGCTTTGTTTTTGATAGAGAAGTGTCATCAGATGAGGACAAAATGGAGATTGCTGGAGATGTAAAGGCTGTCTTGAAGGAGCTAAAAGGCATTTCGTCTGGAAGCATTGGTGCAAGTATGAAACTGGATGACAATCAGAAGACCGCTGGCCAAAAATTCAGCTGTACATTTTATGGCGACTTCCAGCTACCATCTAATCCAACCTCTTTTGAAGATGCTATGAAGGTTTTTGAGGATCTTCCCAAACTGCTGGGAGAAAATAAAGAGTTTGCAGTTCCTCTGAGAGTTTGGCTTTATCCTTTGGACAAACTCTTCTCACGAGTTGTAAAGTTTCAGCATGAAATCAGCACAGGTTTAAGCTCAGACGTTGAATCCATAATTGAGAGTTTAAGTACGATTGAGATGAAATGCAGTGATCTCCTGTCAGATACGCCTGCTTTGACATTTACTGCATTTCATGATAAAATCAGTGACATGAAGAAAAACTGCTATCAGTGCCGGTTGAGTCTCATGAAGAAACTCGGCTCTCTCTTACCAAAGATCCGTGGAAAATTCATAGAGGATACAGAATTGATCGATCTTCTACGTGATCATGAGGAATCTCCATTTGAGAGAAGTACTCTTGAACAATGGCTGAAAGAGAAAGAGGAAGAATCTGAAATAATTAAAGCATTGCTCACACAACTGAATGATTCAGGAGCAATGGTAGAAACCAACCTCAATAAAAATTTAATGGATCTGGAAGTTAAACATTTGGTCAGCTACACTTTCACATCATTGAGCTGCTCAGATGTGCTTCTTTCTGAACAAAAGACCTTCCTAAGTTCTTCAAGAAAAGGAAAAAATGAAGAGAAAAGCTCTGAATCCGAACACAAGACTTGGCTCATGCCTGAGATCCAAAAAGCTATGAGGAACAACTTGAGCGTATTTAAAACCTTGATTGATTTAAATGATAGCAAATCAGCAAAATTCATTGTTGCATCAAAAGAAATGGAAAATAATTCAGGTTCCTGCATTCTCCTGTATGAAAATGAATCTAATGAAGCCATTTGCTTCACTCCTCCATCAAAACCAGACTGTCCAATCAATGAAGATGTCAGATGTACGCAAGTGGTTTTAAAAGTCTCTCCACCGTGTCCTGATACAGAGCAGCTCAAATTACTGTACAAAATGAAGGAAGAGAAAGACTGGAAATCTCAAACTGTGTCAAAGAACCAGAATGCAGTTACTTTGACTGATCTCAGACCTGATACTGAGTACAATATTAAATGTGCAGCAGTAGGAAAACTCAACTGCACCATTGAATCTGATGTGACCACAGTTTTCACAAAGGTAAGATGCTCGTTCATCAAATATCAGCTATAGAATTTTACAACATCATTAAACACTGTTATTCTAATCTTGAGGCATTTTCACACGACTCAACATACACAACATAATTACTAGTCTGATGTTCACATGAATATCATGTGATATTCATGATATTGATCACATTAAAGGGCCATTTTAGGTTGTTACTGTAGAAGGTAAAGGTAACAAGGTAATCTAGAGATGTCGCTCAAATGCTTGCATGTTGGATTCAAATGAACTAACAAAGAATTTAATGGCATACGTATACAAAACAGAAAGATTTAAAACTGAAAACATTACAACCGTTCTAATCTGATATTTAGCAAATGAGGGTATACGTCTCAGGTTACTTACGTAACCCTAGTTCCCTTAGAGGGAACGAGACACTGCGTCGAACGCATATGGGAATGCCTCAGCGTGATTGTATCTTGAAGCGCAATTGAAACCAGGTGTGCGAGTGCACGTCGCCGAAGGTGACGTCATGAGCCAGGAGTATAAGGGCACAGCGTGACCCGGAAGCCTCAGCTTGACCAGTGTCTGAAACAGCCGGCCTACGTAGGAGCAGGGGCTACGAGACGCAGTGTCTCGTTACCTCTAAGGGAACTAGGGTTACGTAAGTAACCTGAGACGTTCCCTGTCAAGGGAACTCAACACTGCGTTGAACGCATATGGAAACGCAATACCCACGTCGCCTCAGCGAACGGAGTAGGCCAAGCTAATGTAGCTCACTACGAAAGGGCCAAGGTTCCCACAGCGGGGTTAAGGTCTAACTGGTAGAACCTAATGAAGGTATGCGGTGAGGACCAGCCAGCCACATCACAAATATCCGTAAGGGGAGCCCCTGCGCAGAAAGCTTTAGAGGTAGCCATGCTCCGAGTAGAATGGGCGCGGACATGCAGTGGACACTGCTGACCCGCTGAGTCATAAGCCAGTGAGATAGTCTCGACTATCCACCTGCTCAAAGTTGGTTTAGATGCTGGAGCTCCCTTAGGAGCCCCGAAGCATACAAAAAGTTGCTCCGACCTAAGCCATGAAGCCACTCTGCGAACGTAGGCGTCCAGTGCTCGCACTGGACAGACCTTGTTCTTGGACTCCTGGTCATGATCTAAAAAGGGGGAGGACATAAGGCCTGCAGTATAGTGTGATGAGCGGGGCTTGGAAGCACTTTAGGAATGTATCCAGGTCTGGGAAAGAGGAAAGCCTTCGCCAGACCAGGAGCAAACTCCAAACAGGAGGGGGCCACAGAGAGGGCCTGAAGGTCACCAACCCTCTTAAAGGAGGAGATGGCTAAAAGGAACACCGTTTTAAGGGTGAGGAATTTCTCCGAGATGTCCTCAAGTGGCTCAAAGGGTGCCTGGGACAGGGCCTGGAGAACCAGGGAAAGGTCCCAAGGCGGCACCCGAGAGCGTACCGCAGGCCTCAGTCTCAGAGTGCCACGAAGGAAATGCACTACTAGGGGGTCCCGTCCCAAAGGGGCACCACTTGGGGGTATGTGGTAAGCCGCAATGGCAGCCACATACACCTTAAGCGTGTAGGGGGACAGCCCGGCAGCGAATCTTTCTTGTAGAAACTCCAGAACGATACCAACCTGGCAGGTCACTGGGTCTAACTGCTTTTCGCTGCACCAGGAAGTGAAGGTATTCCACTTCCGAGCGTAGAGCTTCCTCGTGGATGGGGCTCTAGAGTGGAGAGAGACCTCAGTCGAGAGACCTGAGTCTATGAGTCGGGCCCCCTCAGAGGCCAGACCCAAAGATTCCACAGTTCCGGGCGAGGATGAAGGACCCTGCCCTGCGCCTGAGACAGAAGGTCCACTCTGACGGGAATCTCCCAAGGAGTGCCGTCTAGGAGGGACACCAAGTCCGAAAACCACACCCTGCCAGGCCAGCGCGGGGCAATTAAGGTGAGACGGACCCTGTCCTGGCGAACTTTCTCTAGAACCCCCGGGAGCAGGGCTACTGGGGGAAAGGCGTACAGGGGTAGCCTCGGCCACTCCTGCTGCATCGCGTCCAGACCTAGAGGGGCTTGGGGAGAGAGGGAGTACCACAGAGGGCAGTGGGTCGCCTCGTGGGACGCAAAGAGGTCCACCTGGGCCTGACCGAACTTCTCCCAAACCTGCTCCACCACCTCGGGGTGGAGCCTCCATTCCCCGGGCCTCGGCCCCTGCCTCGACAGGAAGTCTGCTCCCGTGTTCTGGGATCCCGGAATGTAAGCTGCTCGGAGAGAGCAAAGCTTGTTCCGAGCCCAGAGGAGGATCCGTATGGCCAGCTTGCAAAGCTGCTGAGAACGGAGACCCTCCTGATGGTTTATGTAGGAGACCACCGCCATGTTGTTGGATTGAACTAACACGTGGTGTCCCCACAGGTCTGGGAGAAAGGCCTGAAGTGCCTTCCAGACAGCCAACATCTTAACAGCATCGCCAAAGAGGCCAGGAGGCGTAAGAGGGGCATCGATAAGGATGTTCTTATCCTTCTCTCTCAGGGTGGTTAGGTTAAGCCACAGATGCCTCTCTGTGGCCACTAGGGCTGCCATGGAAGGGCCGATGGAACTGGCCGTTTCCCTAGCAGCCCTTAGAGAGAGATCGGTGGCCCTGCGCAACTCGGCTACTGCCTCAGGGCCAATTCCCCCGCCCTCATTGAGGTCTGAGAGCAACTCCGCCTGGTAGGCCTGCAGCAGCAATGAAGTGTGCAAGCACGCTGCAGCCTGACCAGCCGCGGAGTATGCTCTGCCCACCATTGTAGATGTAACCCGCAAGGGCTTGATGGGCAGCGTCGGGGTTTTAAGGGGCTGCGATGAGTGGGGGGCGTGGTAGTTCGCCAGCGCCTCCCCACCCATAGCCGCGTTCTTTGGCTCCCATGAGGGTAGCCTAGTTAGCGGAAAACGCTGCTATGCACCCTGTGGGTGGCGGGCCGCTTCCAAGACCTCGACACCTCGGTGTGGAGGTCCGGGAAAAATGGCAAACCCCGACGCTGAGGTTGCACCCGAGCAGGTATGTAACGCTCGTCCAAACGGGATTTGGGTCGAGCGTCCCTAGGCTCAGCTGGCCACTTGAGAGCTAAATCTAGCTGCGATCCCCATGAGTGCAACCGCCGCTGAGCCTCGGCTACAGTGGGGCCAGACCCACGAGGACCACGAGCCTGGGCAGTTCCCTCAAAAACTGCCAGGCGTGAGCGGAGAGTGCGCAGCGGTGACACAGAGCGCGTGTGTATCACTGCCCGTGATAAAGGGAGGGAGGGAGTGGGCAGGGAGTGACATAATGCCTAAAAGTCTGTGCTTCCGCCATCTCAAAAAAGGTAAGTGAAAAAATAATCGACTTACAGCCAGCAATGCAACTCAAACACACGTTAGCTTCGAGCGCTGTTGAAGACACAAAAGCTGAGGCTTCTGGGTCACACTGTGCCCTTATAATCTTGGCTCATGATGTCACTCGTGCACACGCACACCTGGTTTCAATTGCACTTCAAGGTACAATCACGCTGAGGCGAGCCATATGCGTTCAACGCAGTGTTGAGTTCCCTTGACGGGGAAATGACAAATAAAATACATGTACAATGCTTTCCTTTTCTTGGTTGGATTCTAGACTTTTTACATCAGGGATGTTGGTACACATTTTATAATTTGATGATGATTTAAATATATGGTATCGTACAACATTTATGCATGATAATTGTTGTTGTTATTGTGTGTTTTTTTTATTCTTTATATACAGAACAAAAATGATCTCATCAAAAAAAGCATCTTAATTGAAGATGGAAATCCTGCTCAATACCGTCTGAAAAAAGAGACCGACATTGTGGATCAATCTGAATCATATAGAAAGATGATCTTTGGAGAGAGAGACGAACAGAAACCCCATAAAACCATTCTGATGGTCGGAGAAACTGGAACAGGAAAAACAGTCTTGATCAATCCAATGATCAACTACATGTTGGATGTTCAGAGAGAAGACAAGGTTTGGTTTGAGATCACAGATGATCAGAGTGAGCGAACATCAGCTCACAGTCAGACCTCCATCATCACTGTTTATGGGTTTTATCTTCCAGAGAGTCCAATAGATTTAACAATCATCGACACACCAGGATACGTAAACACACGTGGAGTCGAACATGATAAAGATATTGCTGTGAATTTGCTTAATTTAAGTCAATCTGCAGAAGTGATTCATGAAGTAGATGCAGTGTGTCTTGTGATTAAGGCACATCAAAATCGACTCTCTGTCAGACAAATATACATATTTGATGCTGTTCAGTCTTTATTTGGGAGAGATATCGCTGAAAACATAGTCTTGCTCTTCACACACTCAAGTGGTGCTCATCCTAAAAATGCCCTGACGGCTGTTAAAGAAGCTAAAATCAAGTGTGCAGTGAATGAAGAGAATCAGCCAGTGTTTTTCCTGTTTGACAACTGCCAGTCAGACGCTGCTGATGAAGAATATGAAATGATGCAGAAACAATCATGGAATCTCAGTTTTAGAGGGATGGCAGGATTGTTCAAGTTTCTTGACACAATACAACCAAAATCCTTGCAGATGACTCAATATGTTTTAAAGAAACGGAAGAAGTTGGAAGTAAATGTATCCGATCTAAAACTATGTGTTCAAGTGATTAAAAAAAAGCAAAATGAGCTGAAACAAACTCAAGCTGCTCTGAAGAAAAAAAAGGAGCATGCCAAGAGCCATAAATTATTTTTTGTGTATGAAGTTGATGTGCCTTATGAAGAAAAGAAGCTGGATGAAGAACTTCAAGAACTAAAGAAAGATAAAATAAAACTGGTGAATGACATTTTTCACTCTGTGGAAATTCTGGAGAAGATCTCACTCAACACTGAATCACTGCTCACACTTCAACACATTGATCTTCTGATTGAGACTCTGAAGGAAATAAATGAGCCTGAAAAAGCTGAAACACTGGAAAACATCAAGAAGAGAGCAGGAGAAGGAAAACAAGGAGCTCTGGGATACTATTGATAATTTCAAGTATGTTTGAAATTAAAATCTTTGGTCATGTTGTAATGAGTAATAATAGGTAATGCTCCTTTAATCACTCACTCACTCACTGATCAAAGAGCAATCTGTAGATGGAGCGTGAGCTGTGACCATCGCATGTACACTTATGAGGCCATTATCTACTTTTTTTGTTTTTGCTCTTATTCTTGTTTATTTCTGATCAGTAACGCAGTTGCTTGTGAAGCATTTTTCAAGCTGGCCACGTGTGAGTGGATTTGACGATCCTGTTAATAAAGAACCAATGTGGAACATCAGTTACGTTTTTGCTAATGCTTAGCTACCAACATTCAGGCAAGCTATGAATTAGAAAAGACGCATTACAAGGTGTTATATTTGGCTTGTGAAAAGCATGTTTATGCTGATCCTCCACTGAAACCAGCACCAAACTAGCATGAAGCATCTAATATCAGCATGCCCACCATTGTAGATGTAACCCGCAAGGGCTTGGTGGGCAGCGTCGGGGTTTTAAGGGGCTGCGATGAGTGGGGGAAGGAAGCTGGTCCTCATGGGAAACAGGATCAAATTATATTGTATTTTTCTCCTTTGTAAGTTGTTTTGAATAAACAGCATCTGCTAAATTAATAAATTTGGTAATTTCTTAAATTTTTTTCAAAGAATACACCACACATTGACAGTAGCATCATGTTTCTGCAGTACGAAACTGTTTATTATAGCAATACTATGAGATCAACAAATTGATACAATATTTATATTTTTGTAAAATCCTGTACATTTGTAATCATAGTCACTATGAGTCTGTTTAGAGGCTGTATTGGTATTATGAAGCGCTTCCACCTAGAGGCCAAACGATAAACTAATGAGTACAGGAAATAAAGAGACAATTGTTATGCATTTAATAACACTTTATTTTACTCTAGATCAGAACTGAATTACATTTCAGGGGCTCATTTTTAAGTTGCTTCATCGGTTCTTTTTGAAATGGTGCTACAATTTAATTTGTATCTCACTTTTATCAATTGATTAATTTAGTGTTTGCTCAATTGCTAAGACACTTTTCCTGGCGGGACAGCGGATAAAAGTAGACCTCACAAAAGTTCAGCGCGTAATAATCTAGACTACTGCCTAACACTCGATGGCTGCTCTGTCAAGTCTTCGTCGTCAGTTAGAAACCTGGGTGTGCTCTTTGATACCAATCTTTCATTTGAAAGCCATGTTTCTAGCATCTGTAAAACGGCATTCTTCCATCTTAAAAATATATTTAAATTGTGACATATGCTCTCAAAGACAAATTTGGAAAAGTTAGTTCATGGGTTCAAGGCTAGATTATTGTAATGCTTTACTAGGTGGTTGCCCTGCACGCTTAATAAACAAATTCCAGCTGGTCCAAAATGCAGCAGCTCGAGTTCTTACTAGAACCAGGAAGTATGAGCATATTAGCCCAGTTCTGTCAAACCTGCACTGGCTTCCTATTAAACACCGAATACATTTTAAAATCTTGCTAATTACTTACAAAGCATTAAATGGTTTAGCTCCACAGTACTTGAGCGATCTCTTAACACATTATAGTCCTTCACGTCTATTGCGATCCCAAAATACTGACCAGCTTATAATACCTAGAATATCAAAGTCAATTGCTGGCGGTCGATCCTTTTCCTTTTCCTTTTTCGATCCAGCCTGGTTTCTCCCAAGGTTTTTTCTCCATTCTATTCTTCATTCGTTACGTCACCTGCTGGAGTTTTGGTTCTTGCCGCTGTCGCCTATGGCTTGCTCAGTTGGGGAAACTTAACACTTAAAATTCATCAATTGTATTGATTCGCCTGCTCTTTTAAGGCTGCTGTTCAGCCAAACAAACTTTGTTTATATTGTTTTTCCTGTAAAGCTGCTTTGAAACAATCTATATTGTAAAAAGCTCTATATAAATAAAGGTGACTTGACTTGACAATGTGAAGATGAAAAGATATTTGATTTTTCACCATTTTTGTTCCTGACAGTATATAAACTTTGTGGAAATTTACAAGCTCCATTTTTTATGTTCTGCCGATACAGGAATGAAGTTTGAAAAAAGAATCAAGTGTGTCTCATCTCCATTAATGTGTGTGTGTGTGTGTGTTGTCTGTGGGATATTATCTCTTAAAATATCCCACAGCTGCTGAAACAAGGCCTGAGAGACTGGATCAGTTAATGCTGAGGACTGAACTGACACAACTGAACTAAACATGCAAACTAACTCAACATATATGAGGGCACAACAAGACCAGATCATCCAGACATTTGATCTGTGTGGGATTGAGTCAATCCAAAATATAATATTTCTAATAGGTTTCATGCAGTTTCATCAATAAAACAAGGCTTAATTTAATCCTTTGTATAAAGCTAATAATTTCTTCTCAAACAGAGCTGGATGGGAAAAAACAAGATGCGCTGAGATTAATAGAACGTGCTGGTGTCATTATTTCCTGTGACGGTGTAAAAATGACTCTCTGTGTGACTCAAAGGCATCTGAGCATCAGTGTCATACATTAACAGCAGCTCTTTCTCATGTTGTGTGTGAAGAGTTACTCATCTGTATCTGAGAAAACACAAGTGGATGTTAATGAGGCACAGGCTCGTGTGAATATGAGTTCAGATCAGACAGACAGACAGATATATAAAACACTAGAGAACATGAAATCCCAAGTGTTTGTCATAAACATCCACTACATAAAATAATACTTTTCATCAAAACAATTAAACATTAACTGCTTATTGCTCACATATCTGTGTTTACAATTTTGCAAGAACGTGTCCAATCCACAAATAATTATCATTAAAATAAATATATATATATATATATATATATATATATATATATAGTAGCGGGTTCCTAAGGGGAAACGAGGAGAGTAGACACAAGAAAGTGTGTTCAACCCGGAGGGTGAGTGTAGTGGTAAAAACAAGTTTCAAACGGTCCTATATTTGATCCTCATTTCTGTCCACTGTGGGAGGTGTTGATGCAGGTTTTTTCTGACGCGTGCAATGTACCATTAACAGATCTGAAGTCCATTGAGGTTCCAAATCTTAACTGAAGTTTATTAAGTCAAAAACAAAGATGAAAAATAACATAAAACAAACAAACAAACAACTTAAGCAACTTGAGAGCATGTGTTGGCTTCCATGTGCACGGTCAAAAGACTGTATGCTCTTGCACCAGCGCCCCCTTCTTGTCGGGGGTGTCCTTTCCTTTTATCCTCTTTCTCCCCTCCCACCTATAGAGGGCACACACTCAGAGATATAAACAATATTAAACCAAAATGATATTTAAATGATCACAAAAAATAAAATTAAATAGGATGGTACATATGGCTCCTACAGTGAGTTTATTTACACGCTATGAGATGCACAGAGAGTAAGCCAGTAGACCCTTGACTGTTGTCGTTCAACTGTTCCTCTGTGCTTCTCAAGTGCTCCCCAAAAGTGAGCCTTCGTGGTCCGAATGCATGAAGGTGAGAGTTCAGTGAACAATGCTGGAGTTCAGGATGTGTAGAGAATCTGTACCTGGTTCTCCTGTTAATCACTCTCTGTGGGAAAATAAAACACAACCGTTAGTTTCCATTGAGAGAATCTTCTCTACCTCTTCGGTTTCAACCAGGGTATTTATCCCTGTCTAGATGATTGCCTGAACTTCATCAGCTGGGCTTCACGATTGCTTCCCAGCTGATGTGTGTGTTGCCAGGGGCGACGCTTGGCGAGCTGCTGATGACTCGCCACATTCCCCCCCCCCCTTTTTCTTTCCGTTGTGGGTCCTGTTGAAGCGCGAGCTGTTAATGGGGAAGGGGAGGTGGAAATGACCCTTACCAGACCTGACCAACTGGAGGACATCCTGGACAACTCATTTGCATTTCCATTGGAGACTCCGGACCGATGCTTCACCACAAAATGGAAATTCTGCAGGGCTAGAAACCATCTGGTGACTCTGGCATTGGTGTCTTTTGCCTTGGCCATCCACTGAAGGGGGGCGCGGTCAGTCAACAGGGTGAAGGATCTCCCCAAAAGGTAATAGCGCAATTCGAGGACTGCCCACTTTATGGCAAGGGCGACGCTTGACGATGTGCTGGTGACTCGCCACAAAATATATACAGTAATACTTCGGTTTACGAGCGACTTGGTATACGAGCAAATCGGTGTACGAGCATGGAGGGTCAAATCGGTGTACGAGCATTGTATTGGTGTACGAGAAAAAATTTCCCTCACCAACGCGCATTTTTTGTGTGGAAAAGTCTTAACACTCAGCATCGTCGCGCACATTTTTACAGGAAAAATCCTAATGACAGCCTCTCATAACACAGTCACGCGGTTCCAACCCCTTTATCACCCCTTAACTCATTCATTCTCTCAGCGTCGCTCGGTTTGGGTGCATCATTCACCACAGTGATACTTTTATAAGTTATTTACAGCGGTTTTACCTCGTGTTGTTAACATTAATTAATTGTGATTGCTATTGTTCACGTAGTGAAATATACACATACAGTACCTCTAAGCAGTAACTGTCACGGTTCATGAATTAATTGTCTCCTAGTTCTGGCTGAGTGTGTGTGTGTGTGTGTGTGTGTGTGTGTGTGGTCACTGAGCACTGACACACCTGATTCTCATATCATCTGCCTATTTAGTTCACTTCTCTCCACTCTTGTCTTGTCCAGTCCTTCGTTCGCAGCCGTGGCTCCCGTGTGCGATACACCTCTGGATTATCACTTTGTTTGTTTTCTGCACTATTATAATGAATTCACTCATTTGCACTTGAATCCTTGCTTTCCCCATTTTGGTTTACGAGTTCGCTCTTGGAACGAATTAAACTCGTAAACCGAGGTATTACTGTATATTATATATATATATATGATATATATATTTTGTCTCATAAAAAACAGTGATTCTCAGACAATTTCCAGGCATACAATTGTTTTGTTTTGCTAAATCTATGGGATTTAATATAACATTAAATTATATTATTTTTATAATTACATACATACATACATACAAACATACATACACACAAACACACATGCATACAAACATACATACATACATAAATACATACACACACACACACACACACACACACACACACACACATGCATACATACATACAAACATACATACAAACACACATACACACACACACACACACACACACACACACACACACACACACACACACACACACACACACACACACACACACACACACACACACACACACACACACACAAACACACACACACACACAAACACACACACACACACGCATACACGCATACAAACATACACACACACACACACACACACACACACACAAACACGCATACACGCATACAAACATACACACATACACACATGCATGCAAAAATTAATAAATTCATGCATACGTACATGCATGTTTAAATAGGCTACAAACACTCGGGTTTAATATCGTTAATGAATTTATTTTAGAAAATAATATATTTACATTTTTTTAAACAATTGCTCAACTTGCTAACTAATTTCTTAAATTCCTTGAAATGACACAATGCATTTGATTACTTAAAAGTTATATGGAAGATTCTGGCTGCTTAAGCCTCGTTGACACAATCTCAGATGTCCGGCGCGGTTCTGTTATTTCTCTGAAGCCCCGTTGCCTCTCCGCCAATGAGCGCACGCGTTCCGCATAGACGCGCCTCTGTGCACGCGCGTGCGCGCACTCGCAAGCTGTCAGATTACCGGCGATGAATCACGGGAGTAAGCCGTCGGATCCCTGAAGTTTATCAGACACCGGACAGGTCCGACCCACGGACGGCCAGCATGAGCGAGAGGTTTCGGGTCGTGCCGGTGGCGCGCGCCGACGAGAGCGCGTTTGGAGACGCGCCGGACGGAGACTCCGCGCGTGAGGGCGAGCGGCGGGCATCGGTGCCAATCCTCCAGTACAGCAGAGAACCCAACAAATACGGTGAGACAACAAACTCATGCGTTACAATAAACAGGGAGCGTTGTGTGGATTATAAAGAGCGCGTCGCGTCACTCGTGAAGTGAAGGGAAACAATCGGTGTTTTTATTAATGAAGTTATATTTGCAGAAAGGTTGGTAAGATTGAATCAGTTTAGTCCTTTGTAGAGCCATGCGCAGTATATTGAATATTATTTATGATGGGCTGTTTATGATATTTCTCTCAGGAGGGTTAGTTCCCACAGGGATGTTTACGGTTTGTGTTTCCTGGAACATTGTGATCCAACATTTATACAACGTTTGGAAAGCTTTCGTTAAAAGCAAGTCAAAGATGAACACTGACGCTAGTTTTCCTGCTAGTTTCCACTCTTTAGTTTAGTTTTTTTCTCATGCTGAGAGAAATTAGGAGTCTGTTGTGTGTTTGTGTGAGTGTGTGAGAGAGAGAGTGAGTGTGTGTGTGTGTGTGTGAGAGAGAGAGAGAGAGAGAGAGAGCGAATGTGGATATGCATGTGTGTGAATGTGTGTGTGTGTGAACATAATAATTATTGTAGTTTTAGACTAAATGTGAGCTTTATTAATCTCACTATCACAAAACACATTCATTATTCCTCAAAATAAATAAAATCAGTGAAATACAGAATCAGAATGTTACACAAACCTCTAATAATTTAATTATGTTAAATAAAATAAATGTTTTAATGCATTTAATCTCACTCGATTGCAGATGCGCATCAATCTGCATTTCCTTCTGCTTTAATATTTACATTCTGCCGTGAAAGTGCTTTACATTTGCTCAAAAACAGAACTTTTTAGTTATTAAAAAACAATCAAACAAACCCAGATGAGAGAAAAAGTAACGCAAAAGTAATGTAACGGGTTACTTTTTAAGAGAGTAACGCAATACTGTAACACATTACTTTTCAAAGTATCTTTCCCCAAAACTGATTATTATAATTTACAGTCTAGCAATAATTCATAACTTTTTTTCTTATAAGTTAAAGGGCTATTTAAAATAAAATATAAAAACTCCTTCTTATAATGATAATAAATACCACGGTAAAATTAGTAAAACTGTGACTTGTTCCCAGCGTCTTCAAAAGTTTATATGATTTATATGATTTTACTGTAACAACAACATGATCAATTGTAAGATTTAGTTTGAGTGGTTTTGTCCAGAACGTTTTGTGAATGTGTCATGTTTATACTTTTAGTTTTATTATATTCTGTGCATTTGCATCACATGCTGCTGTTTTACTGCAATTACTTTATTATTAAATTTAGCACAATAACAGGGTTACAGGTTGAATTGAACAGTCGAATAATGCTTTTAACATTAAGCAAACTGTACATTTTTCTGATCTTTTTCCTCTTTTATTTGTGCCCTTCTCCTCACCCGGTGATAGTGCTTTATGCAGCGTGATGCCCTTTTGGTTTTACATGACTGCCTGATTTCAGGGGTTTGTCTAGACGTGTCTTGGGACACTTTTCACGCTCAGCTGTCTTCATTAATTACCATGACACATCTGTTTGTTTCACGGATTACAGATCCAGCCTACATCTGAATCTGTTTTAATACTTATACAGAATACAGAAATACTTCTGTTTTCCAGGCCTTTTATAGTCTCGCTTTGCTCTCTGAATCACTAAATTGCTATCACGTTTCTTCAGAGAGGACTTTGTCCATGTGGACATGAGGAAATGGATTTACATTCATGCATTTATCAGACGCTTTTCATTGCATTCAAGAAACACATTGACATTTTAATAATTTCTTGCTTGAAATTATTACCAATGACAGATATTTAACCAACCATATGAATGCAATCGGTTTCAGAGTCTTTATCTTTGATTAATATGAGAGATTATAATTGGCCCTTAACTATATTTAGCTTGCAATTTAATCAAAGACCTCTTAAAGCCAAAGTGCCTTTGATTATGTACTGTATCAGCAGTCGTATAGTTAATAAAGAAGACTAAAGTAGTGTAATAGTGAGAGCTGATCTCCTGAGGAAGTCCTGGAGAAGGTCCGGATGATTTGGAGACTGCAACTGAATATGTAGCTCAAGATTTTTGCTTGTGTTAATGATATAAAGAGCAAAGGGAGAGTTTTTGCGAGAGCGTCTCCCCATTGGAGAAGTGTAAATGGGAGTCATCTTCCAGATGGATGAGCTGGAGGAGCGTTGGATTGGGTTACACACTCATTATGGGCGTCTAGACCGTCTCTATTCATATATGCGGTCATGCTCTTATAACCTTCACTCCTGAACAATGCCGAGACCAAAGCTGCTCCCGAACATTAAACACTTTTGAGGTCTTACAGACTCAGAATATGATTAAACAAGGACATTTTCCCATACTCAACCCTATGGAAAGGTCTTGTTCCCAAACAATGCAAAGCCATGGGTTTTTGTTTAAGATTAAAAACCAAAATGCAACCAAATGTGAAACCAATTTGTCCTGGAAATTAAAGAAATGTCGCAGATTAAACACAAATTGACAAATTGACAGTTGTTTGTCTAGTATCAATTCTCTATCTACTCCTCCTTGTGTCCTTTTGCTTCTTCATGATGAATCGCTTTCTGTATTCCTCAGTTGTAAGTCGCTTTGGATTAAAGCGTCTGCTAAATGAATAAATGTAAATGTAGAAAACAACAAATAGCATTGACTTTTACTGTATGCACTGTATGCAAAAGTGTTTTCACTCACAATGCATAAAGAATTTTATTGGAGAGAACTAAAAATTATATGCAAATAAAGGCAAGTTTTGTTTTTGATCTAGTATTTATATTTTATTATTTTAATTGCTCTGCCATAAATTCATAAAGTCAAATGGAATGAAAAAGCACCTGATTTTTGATCATTTTTTATTTGACATTAAACCATATCTAAAAGTTGGGTTAGCAACAGAAAAAATGCCACTGTTTGTCTTTAAAATAATTTGTGTATTATTTTACTCGCATGTTTTTTATGACTTCCGGTCAAAAAAACTAAAGCAACATCAATAAACAAACAAAACTGAAAGGATTAACCTGGAATAGTTGCTGTATAAGTGGTTTCTTACAGATGAAACTGTACACTTCATATTATTAAAGATCACATGATATTTCAGCACAGACAGTGCTGAGTCAACAGATTGCGTTTGTCAAACCACGTGTTTCATGTGATGTGAGACAGTGCTTGGCTTTTTCTGCTATATATATTCATACTATATATTCATTGTTACTGAAAGGTGAGTTTAGAATGGAAGTCAGTGGAGCTGGAGATTTTGTATGCAAACACCGTCAGTTTCTGCGGTTTGATGGAGGTTACAGCGGTGTGTGTGTGTGTGTGTGTGTGTGTGTGTGTGTGTGTGCTCCTCTCAGAGGCTGGGGGTCGTGTGTGAGCGGTGGTCTTCCGTCAGGCTCAGGCCGGATGAAAAAGAGAAGAGGGAATTTCTATTTAGCGCATTTCTCCGTCAGGATACTGTGAACAGCTGACACGTCCTATTTGTGTTGGCTGTTTGTCTGCACATTCATAACAGTGGTGTGTGTTTCTATGTCTCCAGTTATTAAAACACATTTCCTCTCTTCTTCCAGCACATAAACACGATGCATGTCACACAGTTTTCCGGGCAGCAGTAATTAGCTTTAGAGTTCAGGAGTCATTTGTAATTATATCGCTCTAATTGGCATCATAAGATGACAAGCATGTGACTTTTGTTCAGATGGTTACAGACCGCTTACCTAGACTGCTTTTGAAAGCATTATGGGATGCTTCTGATGAAAAAAAACACGTTCCAAACATAGGAAGCAACTTACTTTTTGTCACTAACTAAGCCTCAACGGAGATTCACAACAATTTTTTTGTACACACAGTTTCTATTCTGTGGCGTTGCAGCTAAAACAACACAAAGTAACACTTGAATGTGCTTTGAATATAATTGTTCATGACTTTATAGACATGACCCACTGAAAGCAGCGATGGATTGGCTAATTCTCCTCGCATCTTGAAAACAAATTAAATGAAACAAAACACTCTCAAAAATGAGCAAACTTGTATTCTATGAATAAAATAAGATGTTGTTTCAGTCACTTAGTATGTATTTTTAATCATGTTGAAAACTGTAGGAATTTTGGTTGTGAGCGCAAGTTTGCAGAGGCTCCGCCCACACACTCTTCTGATTGGCTGTGATTTTTGATTGATTTTGTCTTGTTTGCGGCTGGAATTCTTATCGGATCTGGTTAGGATACGGCATGAGGCTGTTTAAGTTTGCTTTTCAAAGCTGAGGTTTCTGCCAAAAGCCAACTCAAGCGACTTATTTCCCCGGTTTTGTCCGAATGCCATTGCCAGGTTATGCCACACTCTGCCATGTGTAAACGCCACCCCTGTTTCCAAACATGCCCACTTTCATTCTGTATAGCAGGTGTAAAGCATAGTGAGCCGGATAGTATTGTCCTCATTCAAAGTGTCATAAATCATTAGGAATGCACCGATATGAACATGTTGGTCGATACCGATAACAGATCAATCTTTATATTTGAAAGCCGATAACCGATATATATCAGCCTATAAATCTAAATTTGTATATAATTTTTGAGAGCCTGCTTACAAAAGAGTATCACTATTTAAAGCTTTGTCCCAAGCACACAATAATACTGTTGTCTTTAAAATTTCATGTAACCGATATGACCGATATGCTGCGCTAACTGTGTTTTCCTTTTATGAAGTGATTCCGATCATATTTCAATCTTTTCAAAAACATCATGGTGAACAGTTTCATCTGAAGTGTCTCAGCTAAAGGAATTAATACAGTGTTTATCGGCTTTAATTTCATATCGGTAATGATACCGATAATGATAACATAAAAAATAAACATATATACGGATATGGTGACTGATATATCGCTATATATCCCTATAAAAAAGTAGGTGAAATATACTTGGATGACTTTCTACTTCTGTCGAGAATCTGGAGTGTGAGTCCGACGGATGCTTTACAATCCCATGAGGCCACAGGACAGGATTTATGAACCGAAGCCGATGATCACACGACAACATGGCAGATCTGATTTTATTCATACTGAACATATTTATTTTTATTGGTCGCAAAACAGTTGTTGTACCTGCTATATACAGTGTGAGATTTCAGACTCAGCGACGCTTTAAACCCAATCATTGCCTGATCTGTGTTGATCTGCTGTGAGACACTCGATGCGTTCCTCTTCCTGTCCGGTTTCCCATCAGCCCCGTGTTAAAGAACAGTGTGATCTTGGCTCGCGACGCTTGTTTTTCATGTCATCGCTCTCCGTCGCTCAAACATTGCTCAGGCGTTGAAAGTAGCAGGTGCTCTCTTAATGCTAAATAAACTTTGACAGTCAGAATCAGTTTAGTGTTATATCCGTGTCTGTGTTTGGGAGAGCAAGAGCGGGGAACATTCAGAGGAATAATTCACTCAAAGAGTTACCATATAATCACCTGCAGATTTCCATTTCATTGGGACTCAGAAGGTGATGTTAGTGCTAATAATCCAGTCTTGATGCACCAGGAAAAGTATTTATCTTATCTTTTTATCACACAAAAGTATCAGAATGTTTGAAATCCATTCCAGCCAAAACATGTAAAGAAAAGTCACTGTTTGGATTGAAACAGGAGTCTGTGATTGGATGATTATTGCAGTGATTATTGTGTTTCTAGCATGTTTTATGTTTGGCAGCAGTTTTTCTAACCTTAGTTGTTGTCAATAACTTTCCATCAAGAGTTGCATCAGTGTTTATTCCAGATCTTGAATTATCAATGCAAGAGTCCGTCACTCTGTAAAGTTTCCTCCAGCACATCCCAAACACTCGCAGTGAATCCAAGCTCTGGATCCGATTCATGTGTGGAAAGGATTCTTTCACAGTTTGATCCCGATGGATCTTCACATTGTCATCCTGGAATATGCTTATAATGTGTGTTCATAAATGCTTGTTTAAGAAATTAAAATCTTTACACTCCATCAATCAGGGTTAGAAGACATTCAAAAGTAATGTTCCCATGATGCTTGAAAATTGATCAAACGCAATTTTTACACTCATGCATTTATCAGCTGCTTTTATCATTGCATTCAAGAAACACATTGTTCTTGCTTTCCCTGGGAATCGAACCCATGACCTTGATGTTGCAAGCGCCGCTCTCTATTGTTTGAGATACAGTATTAATATTTTCTGTAACACTTGCATAACTGAGAAAATGTTTTAAAACATTTGTTTGCTGGAAATTGTATTTTTATTGTGTTTTTGCCGTTTTAGATCTCGATAGTTTCTGTAATTGAACTGAAAAGTGTTGCGCAAACATTTTGTAAAGCTCCCTTAGTGTTTTAGAGAGAAAATAAAGACACTATTATCTGGTCATGTCGGCCATAAACCCTCGGCTTTCATTGTGTTTTTAGTTCAGATGTCGCCTCTTCTTTGCTTATTCAAGAACACTTAATAATTCATCAATATTATTGATTGGCTTGCTCTGACAAAATTGTATTAGAACCAAACTGAGCTGCACGATGACATCACTGAACTAAATTAATAACAAATGATTTTATAAAGGACATGAATCAACACTGAACTTACTGAAACTGGACAATCACACTATTTTCTTCTTTCTTCTTGTTTATTATAAAACAAAAGTGATCTATAAATAAAGGTGACGACTTAAAATGATGTTTTTCGACATATTTACTCATTTTAAAATATATATCTCTTTACTCTATGTTGATTTAATTTGTGTTTTAGTTGTTTTAGCACTTAGCACAGGTTAAACTAAACAAAAGTGATAAATTAAAGTATTTAATGTGGTAAAAAAACGTCTCGGGTTACGTATGTAACCCTGGTTCCCTGAAGGGGAACGAGACGCTGCGTCAGAAAACGCTAGGGGAAACCCTTGACGTCAGTCACGTGAAGATGTGTACAACCAATGGGAAATTTACGCGTGTGAATGCAAGTCGCGGGAAGTGACGTCATGAACAGAGCATAAAAGCGCGCCGGAACCCGGAAGTGACAGCAAAAGAGTGTCTGAAGCGGGCCCGGAGGCGCAAGGAGCTGAGGCGAAGACGCAGCGTCTCGTTCCCCTTCAGGGAACCAGGGTTACATACGTAACCCGAGACGTTCCCTTTCATGGGAACTTCGAGCTGCGTCAGAAAACGCTAGGGGAACGTTATACCAACGTCACCTCAGCGACGCCGGCCTACGGATGTGTCTCAGCTCACTGAGAGAGCACCCTCGTTCCCGGAGCGGAATCGAGATCTAACTGATAGAATCTCATAAAGGTGTGCGGTGAGGACCAGCCAGCCGCAGCACAAACATCAGCAAGGGAAACTCCTGAGAGAAACGCCTTGGAGGTCGCCACGCTCCTAGTGGAGTGGGCCCGGACCCTCAGGGGAGAAGCATGTCCGGCCGACTCATAAGCCAGACAGATAGCCTCGACTATCCATCGGCTTAGGGTTTGTTTGGAAGCTGGAGCCCCCTCAGGGGCCCCAAAACAAACGAACAGTTGGTTTGACTTACGCCAGGTAGCAGTCCTGAGGACGTAAGCGTCCAGTACTCGTACTGGACAGACCTTGTTCTTTCGCTCCTGCTCATGATCGTCAAAGGGGGGAGGACAGAAGGCCTGTAGCATGATAGACCGAGCCACGTTCGTGAGAACCTTAGGGACATAGCCTGGCCTCGGGTGAAGAAAAACCTTCGTCATCCCGGGCGCAAACTCGAGGCAAGAAGGAACCACCGAGAGAGCTTGAAGATCCCCGACCCTCTTAAGCGAGGTGATAGCCAGCAAAAGAAGGGTCTTTAGGGAGAGGAGTTTAATAGGAAGCTCCTCTAATGGTTCAAAGGGTGCCTGGGACAGGCCTTGGAGTACCAAAGACAAGTCCCAGGCAGGAACCCTGGTCTGTGCCACAGGTCTCAGCCTTAGAGTGCCACGAAGGAAACGAGAGACTAGGGGGTCCCTGCCCAAGGACACCCCTCCCAAAGGTATGTGGCAAGCCGCTATGGCAGCCACATAAACCTTCAAGGTAGAAGGGGACAACCCTGTCGCAAACTTCTCCTGCAGGAACTCCAGCACTTTGCCAACGGGACAGGTTACTGGGTTTAACTGCCTTACGCTACACCAAGCAGAGAAGAGTTTCCACTTTAGAGCGTAGAGTTTCCTCGTGGAGGGAGCTCTGGACTGAAGGATGGTCTCTACAACCTCGGCTGTGAGACCAGATTCGAAGAACTGGACCCCCTCAGGGGCCAGACCTTCAGCTTCAGAAGTTCTGGACGGGGGTGAATAACACAACCCTCCGCCTGGGACAGAAGATCCCCCCTGACCGGAATCTCCCAGGGGACTCCGTCTAGGAGGGATACCAGGTCCGAGAACCAGATCCTGCTGGGCCAAAAGGGGGCCACCAGCGTGAGACGGACCCTGTCCCGACGAACTTTGGCCAGAACTCCCGGGAGCAGAACAATCGGGGGAAAGGCGTACAGGTGTAGCCTCGGCCACACCTGCATCATGGCATCCTGCCCCAGCGGCGCTGGGTACGTTAAGGAGAACCATAGAGGGCAATGAGTATTCTCGACCGAGGCAAACAGGTCTACCTGTGCCTTCCCGAATCTCTTCCAAATCTGCTCCACCACCTCGGGGTGGAGCCGCCATTCCCCGGGCCTCGGCCCCTGCCTCGACAGGAAGTCTGCTCCTATGTTCTGGACTCCAGGGATGTGAGCTGCCCTGAGTGAGAGCAGCTTGCCCTGGGCCCAGAGAAGAACTTGTCTCACCAATTTGTACATTGGACGAGAACGAAGACCTCCCTGGTGATTGATGTAAGCCACCACTGTCATGCTGTCTGTGAAAACAGTGACATGATGCCCAATTAGGTCCGGGAGGAAAGCAAGTAGCGCTCTGCGGACCGCCAGTAACTCCAGCAGGTTTATGTGCCAGGACTGGTGCCGCAAGCTCCAAAGCCCTTGTGAGGAGCGGTCCCTCAGAACCGCCCCCCAACCTGTGAGGGAGGCATCCGTTGACAGAGTCACTCGTCGAGACGGAGCTCCCAACACGGGGCCTTGTGACAGGAACCAGATGTTCTTCCACAGGGTCAAGGTGCGTAGGCATCGCCTCGTGACCTTGATTGTGCGAAGCGGGTTGCCCCTCGGGGAAAACCCTTTGGTCCTGAGCCACCACTGCAGGGGTCTCATGTGTAGCAGGCCGAGCGGTATAACGCTGGACGCTGCTGCCATGAGCCCTAACACTCTCTGAAAGTGTTTGACAGTGAGTAGCTGGCCTAATTTTATGCCCTCGACAGTTGATCGAATGGAATGAATGCGCCCGGGGGATAGCCGAGCAGACATTGTTTCCGAGTCCCAAATGACTCCCAAGAAGGTGGTTCTCTGAGCAGGAGAAAGCACACTCTTCTTGGTGTTCAACCTTAACCCCAGCTCCTGCATGTGAGCAAGCACGACATCTCGATGACGTGCTGCTAACTGAGACGATTGGGCTATTACTAGCCAATCGTCTATATAATTGAGGACACGGATGCCTTGTAACCGCAATGGAGCCAGTGCAGCGTCCACGACCTTCGTGAACGTGCGGGGTGAGAGCGATAGGCCGAACGGAAGTACACGATACTGGTACGCCTTCCCCCCGAAGGCGAACCGTAGGAACTTCCGATGCTGAGGAAGGATGGAGATGTGGAAGTATGCGTCTTTTAGGTCGATTGTGACGAACCAGTCCTCGGACCTGATATGCGTCACAATCTGCCTGAGCGTCAACATTTTGAATTTTAGACGCAAGATAGTGCGATTTAGAAGACGCAAATCCAGAATGGGCCGCAACCCTCCATCCTTCTTCGGAACTATGAAGTATCGGCTGAAGAAACCGGACTGTCTGTCTGTAAGGGGCACATACTCGATGGCCCCTTTCTCCAGCAGAGAGTCTACTTCCTGTTCCATAATCAGAGCCTGCTGGGGCCCTACCGCGGACGATAGGATCCCCATAAAACGGGGTGGTGAAGCCCCGAATTGAATTTTGTACCCGGAGGTTACTGTGCGCAGGACCCATTGAGAGATGCCCGGCAGACGCAACCATGCGGCCTGGAACTCTACTAAGGGAATCAGTCTCTCGAGACTGATCTCTGATACGAGCAGAGACACCACAGGGCCGGGGTTTCCGGACACCGTACTGGTGGAATGCTCTAGGACCCTCCTTAGAGGGGGCAGTGCCTCCGAGACGGGCTCCCTCGGGAACCGGACACGGAGCTGACCGCCTTGGTGCGGCTTGCCTCTGGCGTCAGGAACGCTTAGAGGTAGCCTTCTTGGCATTTAGGATGTTCCTCAGATCCATCCTTTTACCAGAAGGCTGGGCCCGAGAGTGTTGTCCCGACCTCCCTCTATTAGGGGGAGGTAAACGAGATGCAACACTCTCCTTCTGTGAGGCCCTGTACGAGGAACTGTGAGCCCGTGTTTGGCTACTGGGCTCACGTGAAGGGTGGCGGGGAAGGACTTTGCTGAACGCCACCTGCTGCCGTGCAGCCTCCTGAAACTTATCGACAACGCTTTTTACGGCGTCGCCGAACAAGCCCGAAGGGGACAGAGGGGCGTCCAACAAAACGAACTTGTCCTTATCTTTTATGGCTGAAAGATTGAGCCATAAATGCCTCTCCGTAGCCACCAGAGCTGCCATTGAGCGACCGACAGAGAAGGCCGTTTCTCTAGTGGCTCGGAGAGACAAATCCATGGCCCGACGCAGCTCTGCCACTGCTTCGGGACCAATACCGCCACCTTGATCGAGGTCTCCCAGCAAATCTGCTTGGTAGGCCTGCAGCAGTGCCGTGGTGTGCAGGCACGCTGCAGCCTGACTAGAGGCAGAATATGCTTTTCCCACCAGTGATGATGTAACTCGCAACGGTTTGGTGGGGAGCGCCGGGGCTTTAATAGTGGATGCCGAATGGGGCACAAGGTATCCCGCAAGAGCCTCGTCCACCTTCGGCATCCCTCCGTAACCATAAGGATGAGCTCCGGTAAGAGTAGCGTACATCGCACTGGACGACGTATGCACCCTATCGGAAGCTGGCTTTTTCCAAGATCTCGACACCTCAGTATGGAGATCCTGGAAGAAAGGCATTGCCCGGCGCTGGGGAGCGACACGAGCTGGAAGGTAACGCTCATCCAACTTACTTTTTCTGGGACGAGCGTTCCTAGTCTCTGCCGGCCAATCAATGTCCAGACGAGAGACTGCTCGTGTCACAACCTCGATCAGTTCCTCGTACGCCGGTGAAGAGGGTGGCGAAGCCTCCTCAACCGGATCGATGCTAATCACCTCCTCCTCCTCAGAGCAGGATAATGATAGCACCGAAGTCCCAGTCGGATTGGAAGAAACCGCGCCTGAAACGCGTGCTTCCAACCTCCGGCTGGAACTGGGATCAACACAGTCGAACTGCGAGACGGGCTCACCCGCCCCGCAACCTTCCGTGAGATCCATTTGCGATCCCCAAGATTGAGAATGCCGCCGAGCCTCAGCCGCAGCGGGTCCCGAACCTTGAAGAACGCGAGTCTGGTTAGTATCCGCAAATACTGCCAGACGGGAGCGGAGAGTACGCAATGAGAACCTCTCGCAGTTCTCACAATCACCGCCCTCAAGCGCTGACCGAGCGTGCTCCGCTCCCAGACAGACAACGCACTGAATGTGTGTGTCCTTTCCCGTAATGAAACGGGTACAAGGAGAAACACACGGTGTAAATGCCTGTTCCGCCATAATCACAACGCACGTAATCCAAAGGGTGGTTTGAAACTCGCAAGCACAAACTCTCTGACACACGCACGCTGAAGACACTCAAAGCTGTCACTTCCGGGTTCCGGCGCGCTTTTATGCTCTGTTCATGACGTCACTTCCCGCGACTTGCATTCACACGCGTAAATTTCCCATTGGTTGTACACATCTTCACGTGACTGACGTCAAGGGTTTCCCCTAGCGTTTTCTGACGCAGCTCGAAGTTCCCATGAAAGGGAACAGTGGTTATTTTGAATTTATTTTAATTTGACTTCTTTGCCAGCTTTTTTGTAAATTGTGAAAATGATTTCTTCACAAAAGTTTCTTCAATGCATGTTTATTTAATTTCAAGTAATGAAAATGTTTAATTCAATGATAACACTGTCACCTGCTCTTCGTATAACTATTAAAAAGCCCCGGATTGCTGAAGCACAGGATGATGCATAACAGAAACGCTTTAGTTCTCCTTCAGGCTCTAAAGCGGGACGAATGAGTGCTGGTTTGCTCTATAAATGTCGAGCATGGAAACATGACAATCATTCAGATGAACCGAGCCGCCGGCGCTGTGGGGGTCTGTTGGCCTTGCGTTCAGCCCAAGCTCTCGTTTCAGGACCTTCTCACGGTCGCCGGGATCAAACGACACACTTGAATAATCTTGAATTCTCTGGATATTTGTCTTGTGCTGCAGGAGGTGTCACCCGATCGTGACGGACAGCTGAAGGAGAACAGGGCATCTGCTCTGACACTTGAGCCGGGACGGGCCGAGCATCTGTCATCACCTGCTTACAGCCGCTGCGCTTCACAGCCACAAAACCCCGTCCATCCGCGGCTGTAATGCGTCCGTAGTTGTTTATAGTAATTATGTTGTGTGTGCCAAATGGATCGGAGCAGATTCGTCGCGTGTCGTGTGACATTTTACGATCACTCTGGAATCTGTTGTTAAGCTCCTGTAAAGTCCGTTTTAGAAACAGTGACATGCTCTGAATGGGCGAGAAATTCTGCTGTCACACACATGCAATCTTACAGTCTGGATCCGATATATATATATATATATATATATATCACTCTTCCTCTTCCCTTCTGAGTCAGTTTCTGATTCAAACATGTGTGACTGAATTTAACCATTATTCCCATTGTGTCGCGTTTATATCAGTTGAACGAGTGAGTCAGATAATCTGTAACTAATTAACTAACTGTAACTAACTAATTTTCATATTCATGTACAGTAACTCGAGTTGCTCGTATCTCAAATAATTTTTCCCATAAGAAATAACAGAAAAAAAATTATTCATTCCGGCCCTCTAAAAAACTCCCTTATTAGTGCTAATAACAATGAAACACATGTTTTTAATTGCTATAGACACACACACACACAAACACAATTCTAGTATATAGCCTAAGGATTTCTGTGATATAAAATAAAGTGTGGTTTTAATTATGAGTATAATATTTAATACACTCCCGTGTTGTGTATTGGATAAACTCAGAAGCTCATATTTATTATTATTGAACACTCATAACTCGTGCTGCTCCCAGCTTAATACTGGTGAATCACTCGTTGCCCCCGGTAACCCCCGCTGTAAAACCAAGCTGCCTCTAGTGGAGATCATATGCAATTACCCATAAATGAGGAGCTTGAGCTGCTGCGAGTGCTGAACACCTCTAGCGTCTGGAAGCTGCTCGTATCTCAAATATTTACTCTTATCTCAAAGCAAAAATTGCTCGAAGGTTTGCTTATATCTTGGAATAATCGTATGTCGGGACGCTCGTATCTCAAGGTATTACAGTATATCAAATCAAGAAAGAATTTAGAGTTACATGACAGGAAAAACTTTAATGAGAGCATTAAACTTAAATTTTTGTTAAATTCAGAATTTAGGTATCTGTTCAAAGATCCACCAGCTGCGTTGCGAAAAATATGCTTTTCTAAATAAATATTGTGTAAAATAAGAGTTTGCAACCATTTAGTTTCATTGATTATACTATTATAGTTTGTATTAATATTTTGAATTAGTGTTTACATTTTCAACTTTTAATGTTAGTAAAAATTGTTTTTGTGACTTTTGTTTTTTAATAATATATGCAGTTTGTATACATTTTTATTTTATTTTTAATTATTTTAGTACATCTAGTAAAAATAAAACTTTATAAAACCTTTCAGTGTTGTAAATAAAACAGATTATTGGAGTATATTTTACAAGAAAATGCTCTTTCAGTCTTTCTTCTTCAAAACATAATTAATTTAGGATTAATTTTAATGTCACCTCTTGCTGTTTCTTGCAGTTTATGAGTGAAAATTATTTCTACACTACATTTTATTCAGCAGAAAAAAAAAATATTATTCAGTTAATGTGTATGTACAATTAATGACTGTTTTTGAATGGTTTTGGTTAATGATAAGAACATTTTCCTTGTTTGGACATTCATATAATTATTAAAAAGCCCATTATTGCTGAAGCACAGGATGATGCATATCTATAACGCTTCAGTTTTCCTGCAGGCTCTGAAACGGGACGAATGAGAGCTTGTTTGCTCTATAAATGTAGCATGGAAATGTTACTGCAGGTCTGAAGAATCTTTGTGTAAAAACTCGTCAACAAGTGGAAAGTTGGGTTTGGTGGATGTCGTGATGCCAGGAAAGGTTTTCTCACTCCACACTGTTGATCGTTGGCATGATCGATGTAAAGACATCCATCGCACTGAACTGTCATGGCAAACAAGCTCAAAACTTCATACTTTGAAAGATGTTTAGATGTTGTGTGTGTGTGTGTGTGTGTTATCACAGGCGATCAGCAGATGGCAGCACACTTCCTCCTGATCTTCTGTTACATAACAGCACTTTAAATACTCGCGCTTTAACCAGCTAAAGCTCCTTACAGGACACTGACTGCTGTGAACGAGCGCTTATGGATCTGTCATGTTTACTC